>WOVY01006680.1:0-46068 GCA_013436015.1 Rhipicephalus annulatus
CATGCGTCCGTCCGTGCGTCAATCTAGAGAACACTCTGAGTACCGCCATCTCGCGCGTCGTATACCCTGTGGCACATACCCGCTTTACGCATCTGTCTACCTGTGGCGTCTGTCTGCCAGTTGTCTGTCTGTCCGTCTGTGCGTCCGTCCGTGCATCCACTTAGAGAACACTCAAAGTAACGCCATCTCGTACCCTGTGCACATAGCCGCTTTACGCGTCCATCTACCTGCCGTCTGTCTGCAGTCGTCTGTCTGTGCGTCCGTGCGTCCGTCCGTGCGTCCATCTAGAGAACACTCAAAGTACCGCCATCTCGCATACCCTGTGGCACATAGCCGCTTTACACGTCTGTCTACCTGTCCGTCTGTCTGCCAGTCTCTCTGTTCCTCATGTGTCTATCCGTGCATCTATCTAGAGAACACTCAAAGTACCGCCATCTCACATACCCTGTGGCACAAAGCCACCTTACACGTCCGTCTACCTGTCCGTCTGTCTGCCAGTCTGTCTGTCTGTCCGTCCGTGCCTCCATCTAGAGAACACTCAAAGTACCGCCATCTCGCATACCCTGTGGCACATAGCCGCTTTACGCATCCATCTACCTGGCCTTCTGTCTGCCAGTCTGTCCTGTCTGTCCATCCGTGCATCCGTCCATGCGTCCATCTAGACAACACTCAAAGTACCGCCATCTCGCATACCCTGTGGCACATAGCCGCTTTACACGTCCGTCTACCTGTCCGTCTGTCTGCCAGTCTGTCTGTCTGTCTGTCTGTCCGTCCTACATCCGTCCGTGCGTCCTCTAGAGAACACTAAAGTACCGCCATCTCGCATCTCGTATACCGTTTGGAAACACCGCTTTACGCGTCCGTCTACTGTCCGTCCTTCTGCTAGTCTGTCTGTCTGTCTGTCCTTTCGTCCGTTCGTGGCATCCATCTAGACAACACTCAAAGTACCGCCACCTCACATATTCTGTGGCACAAAGCCGCCTGTTACGCGTTGGCCCATCTACCTGGCCGTCTGTCCTGCCAGTCTGTCTGTCTGTCCGTCCGTGCACCCGTCCGTGCATCCATGTAGAGAACACTCTAAGTTACCGCCAACTCGCATACACTGTGGCAAATAGCCGCTTTAACGCGTCCGTCTACCTGTCCGTCTGTCTGCCAGTCTGTCTGTCTGTCCATCTGTGCGTCCATCTAGAGAACACTCAAAGTTACTCGCCATCTCGCATACCCTGGGCACATAGCCACTCTACGGCGTCCGTCTACCTGTCCGTCTGTCTGCCAGTTCTGTCGGTCCGCCCATGCGTGCGTCCGTGCGTCCAATCTAGAGAACACTGAGTTCCGCCATCTCGCATACCCTGTGGCACATAGCCGCTTTACACGATCCGTTTACCTGCTAGTCTGTCTGCCAGTCTGTCTGTCGGTCCGTCCATGCGTCCGTCCGTGCGGCCATCTACGAACACTCAAAGTACCATCATCTCGCATACCCTGTGGCACAATAGCCGCTTTATTACACATGTCGGTTACCTGTCCTTGTGTCTGCCAGTCTGTGTGTCTGTCCGTCCGTGCGTCCGTCCGTGAGTCCATCTGAGAACACTCAAAGTTCCGCCTTCTCGCATACCTTGTGGCACATTGCCGCTTCACACGTACGTCTGCCAGTCGGTCTGCCAGTCTATCTGTCTGTGCGTCCTGTGCGTCCAGGAGAACACTCAAAGAAACCGCCATCTGGCATACCCTGTGGCACATAGCCGCTTACACGTCCGTCTACCTGTCCTCTGGTCTGCCAGTCTGTCTGGCTCTCCGTCCGTGCGTCCATCCGTGCGTCCATCTAGAGAACACTCAAGGTACCGCCATCTCGCATACCCTGTGGCACATTGCTGCTTCTACACCGTCCCGTCTGTCAGTCTGTCTGTCTGTCCCGGCCATGCGTCCGTCCTTGCGTCCATCTAGAGAACACTCAAAGTACCGCCATCTTGCATGCCCTGTGGCACATAGCCGCTTACACTTCCGTCTACCTGTCCATCTGTCTGCCAGTCTGTCCGTCCTTGCGTCCGTTCGTGCGTCAATCTAGAGAACACTCTGAGTACCGCCATCTCGCGCGTCGTATACCCTGTGGCACATACCCGCTTTACGCATCTGTCTACCTGTGCGTCTGTCTGCCAGTCTGTCTGTCTGTCCGTCTGTGCGTCCGTCCGTGCATCCATTTCGAGAACACTCAAAGTAACGCCATCTCGCATACCATGTAGCACATAGCCGATTTACGCGTCCATCTACCTGGCCGCTCGTCTGCAAGTCTGTCTGTCTGTGCGTCCATTGCGTCCGTCCGTGCGTCCATCTAGAGAACACTCAAAGTACCGCCATCTCGCATACCCTGTGGCATATAGCCGCTTACAACGATCTGTCTACCTGTCCGTCTGTCTGCCAGCCTGTCTGTCTGTCCGTCCATGCGTCCGTCCGTGCATCCATTTATAGAACACTCAAAGTAACGCAATCTCGCATACCCTGTAGCACATAGCCGCTTTACGCGTCTATCTACCTGGCCGTCTGCCTGCAAGTCTGTCTGTCTGTGCGTCCGTGCGTCCATCCGTGCGTTCATCTAGAGACCGCTCAAAGTACCGCCATCTCGCATACCCTGTGGCACATAGCCGCTTTACACGTCCGTCTACCTGGCCGTCTGTCTGTCTGTCCGCCCATGAGTGCGTCCGTGCGTCAATCTTGAGAACACTCAAAGTACCGCCATCTCGCATACCCTGTGCCACATAGCCGCTTTACGCGTCCGTCTACATGGCCGTCTGTCTGCCAGTCTGTCTGTCTGTCCATCCGTGCGTCCGTCCGTGCGTCCTCTAGAGAACACTAAAGTACCGCAATCTCGCATCTCGCATGCCGTGTGGCAAATACCGCTTTACGAATCCGTCTACCTGTCCGTCCGTCTGCTAGTCTGTCTGTCTGCCCGCCCATGCGTGCGTCCGTGCGTCCATCTAGAGAACAAACACTCAAACTACCACCATCTCGCATACCCTGTGGCACATAGCCGTTTACACATCCGTGTACCTGTCCATCTGTTTACCAGTCAGTCGTCTGTCCGTCCATGCATCCGTTCGTGCGTCATTCTTGAGAACACTCAAAGTACCGCCATCTCGCATACCCTGTCGCACATAGCCGCTTTACGCTTCCGTCTACCTGGCCGTCTGTCTGCCAGTCTGTCTGTCTTTCCGTTCATGCGTCCGTTCGTGCGTCAATCTAGAGAACACTTTGAGCACCGCCATCTCGCGCATCGTATACCCTGTGGCACATACCCGCTTTACGCGTCCGTCTACCTGTCCATCTGTTCTGCCAGTCTGTCTGTTCCTCCATGTGTCTATCCCTGCGTTCATCTAGAGATCACTCAAAGTACCGCCATCTCACATACCCTGTGGCACATAGCCGCTTTACACGTCCATCTGCCAGTGTGTCTGCCAGACTTTCTGTCTGTCCGTCCATGCGTCCGTCCGTGCGGCCATCTAGAGAACACTCAAAGTACCACCATCTCGCATACCCTGTGGCACATAGCCGCTTTACACGTCCGTCTACCTGTCTGCCTGTCTGCCAGTCTGTCTGTCTCTCCGTCCGTGCGTCCATCCAGAGAACACTCAAAGTACCGTCATCTCGCATATTCTGTGGCACATAGCCGCTTTACGCGTCCGTCTACCTGTCCGTCTGTCTGCCAGTCTGTCTGTCTCTCCGTTCATTCGTCCGTTCGTGCTTCAATCTAGAGAATTCTTTGAGTACCGCTATCTCGCCGGTCGTATACCCTGTGGCACATACCCGCTTTACGCGTCCGTCTACCTGTCCGTCTGTCTGACAGTCTGTCTGTTCGTCCTAGCGTCTATCCCTGCGTTCATCTAGAGAACACTCAAAGTACCACCATCTCACATACCCTGTGGCACATAGCCGCTTTACACGTCCGTCTACCTGTCCGTCTGTCTGCCATTCTGTCTGTCTGTCCGTCCATGCATCCGTTCGTGCGTCAATCTTGAGAACACTCAAAGTACCGCCTTCTTGCATACCCTGTGGCACATAGCCACTTTACGCGTCCGTCTGCCTGGCCGTCTGTCTGCCAGTCTCTCTGTCTCTCTGTCCATGCGTTCGTTCGTGCGTCAATCTATAGAACACTCTGAGTACCGCCATCTCGCGCATCGTATACCTTGTGGCACATACCCGCTTTACGCGTCCGTCTACCTGTCCGTCTGTCTGACAGTCTGTCTGTTCGTCCATGCGTCTATCCGTGCGTTCATCTAGAGAACACTCAAAGTACCGCCATCTCGCATACCCTGTGGCACATAGCCGCTTTACACGTCCGTCTACCGGTCCGTCTGTCTGTCTGCTCGTCCATGCGTCCATCCGTGCGTCTATCTAGAGAACACTCGAAGTACCGCAATCTTGCATACCCTGTGGCACATATGCGCTTTACGCATCCGTCTACCTGTCCGTCTGTCTGCCAGTCTGTCTGTCTGTCCGCCCATGCGTCCATCTAGAGAACACTCAAAGTACTGCCATCTCGCATACCCTGTGGCACATAGCCGCTTTACGCGTCCGTCTACCTGTCCGTCTGTCTGCCAGTCTGTCTGTCCGCCCATGCGTGCATCCGTCCGTGCATCCATCTAGAGAACACTCAAAGTACCGCCATCTCGCATACACTGTGGCAAATAGCCACTTTACGCGTCCGTCTACCTGTCCGTCTGTCTGCTAGTCTGTCTGTCTGTCCGTCCGTGCGTCCATCTAGAGAACACTCAAAGTACTGCCATCTCGCATACCCTGGGGCACATAGCCACTTTACGCGTCCGTCTACCTGTCCGTCTGTCTGCCAGTCTGTCTGTCCGCCTATGCGTGCGTCCGTGCGTCAATCTAGAGAACACTGAGTTCCGCCATCTCGCATACCCTGTGGCACATTGCCGCTTTACACGTCCGTCTGCCAGTCTGTCTGCCAGGCTGTCTGTCTGTCCGTCCGTGTGGCCATCTAGAGAACACTCAAAGTACCGCCATCTCGCATACCCTGTGGCACATTGCGCTTTACGCGCCCGTCTGCCAGTCTGTCTGTCTGTCCGTCCGTGCGTCCGTCCGTGCGTCCATCTAGAGAACACTCAAAGTACCGCCCTCTCGGGCGTCGTATACCCTGTGGCACATACCCGCTTTACGCGAGTATGTCCTGTCCGTCTGTCTCTCAGTCTGTCTGTGTGTCCGTTCGTGCGTCCGTCCGTGCATCCATATAAAGAACACTCAAAGTAACGCCATCTCGCATGCCCTGTAGCACATAGCTGCTTTACACGTCCATCTACCTGGCCGTCTGTCTGCAAGTCTGTCTGTCTGTCCGCCCATGGTTGCGTCCGTGCGTCAATCTAGAGAACACTGAGTTCCGCCATCCCGCAATCCCTGTGGCACATTGCCGCTTTACACATCCGTCTGCCAGTCGGTCTTCCAGTCTGTCTGCTCTTTGCGTCCATGCGTCCATCCGTGCGGCCATCTAGAGTACGCTCAAAGTACCGCCATCTCGCTCACCCTTTGGCACATAGCCGCTTTACGCGTCCGTCTACCTGTCCGTCTGTCTGCCAGTCTGTCTGTCTGTCCGCCCATGGTTGCGTCCGTGCGTCAATCTAGAGAACACTGAGTTCCGCTATCTCGCATACCCTGTGGCACATAGCCGCTTTACACGTCTGTCTGCCTCTCCTTCATCTGCCAGTCTGTCTGTCTCTCCGTCCGTGCGTCCATCCGTGCGTGCATCTAGAGAACACTCAAAGTACCGTCATCTCGCATACCATCTAGCACATAGCCGCTTTACACGTCCGTCTACCTGTCCTTGTGTCTGCCTGTCTGTGTATCTGTCCGTCTGTGCGTCCGTCCGTCCGTCCAGCTAGAGAACACTCAAAGTACCGCCATCTCGCATACGCTGTGGCACATCGTCGCTATTCACTTCCGTCTGCCAGTCTGTCTGTCTGTCCGTCCGTGCGTCCATCCGTGCGTCCATCTAGAGAACACTCAAAGTACCGCCATCTTGCACACCCTGTGGCACATAGCAGCTTTACGCGTCCGTCTACCTGTCCATCTGTCTGCCAGTCTGTCTGCCTGTCCGTCCATGCGTCCGTTCATGCGTCAATCTAGAGAACACTCTGAGTACCACCATCTCGCGCGTCGTATACCCTGTGGCACATACCCGCTTCACGCGTCTGTTTACCTGTCCGTCTGTCTGCCAGTCTGTCCATCTGTCCGTCCGTGCGTCAATCTTGAGAACACTCAAAGTACCACCTTCTTGCATACGCTGCGGCACATAGCCGCTTTACACGTCCGTCTACTTGTCCGTCTGTCTGCCAGTCTGTCTGCCTGTTCGTCCATGCGTCCATCCGTGCGTCTATCTACAGAACACTCAAAGTACCGCCATCTCGCATACCCTGCGGCACATAGCCGCTTTACACATCCGTCTACCTGTCCGTCTGTCTGCCAGTCTGTCTGCCTGTTCGTCCATGCGTCCATCCGTGCGTCTATCTAAAGAACACTCAAAGTACCGCCATCTTGCATACCCTGTGGCACATAGCCGCTTTACGCATGCGTCTACCTGTCCGTCTGTCTGCCAGTCTGTCTGTCCGTCCGTCCGTGCGTTCATCTGGAGAACACTCAAAGTACCGCCATCTCGCATACCCTGTGGCACATAGCCGCTTTACGCGTCCGTCTACCTGTCCGTCTGTCTGCCAGTCTGTCAGTCTGTCCGCCCATGCGTGCGTTCGTGCGTCAATCTAGAGAACACTTTGAGTTCGTCATCTCGCATACCCTGAGGCACATAGCCGCTTTACACGTCCGTCTACCTGTCCTTGTGTCTGCCAGTCTGTGTGTCTGTCCGTGCGGGCGTGCGTCCGTGCGGCCATTTAGAGAACACTCAAAGTACCGTCATTTCGCATACCCTCTGGCACATAGCCGCTTTACATGTCCGTCTACCTGTCCTTGTGTCTGCCAGTCTGTGCGTCTGTCCGTCCAGGCGTCCGTCCGTGCGTCCTTCTAGAGAACACTCAAAGTACCGCCATCTCACATTCCCTGTGGCACATTGCTGCTTTACACGTCCGTCTGCCAGTCCATCTGCCAGTCTGTCTGTTTGTCCGTTCGTGCGTCCGTCCGTGCGTCCATCTAGAAAACACTCAAAGTACCACCATCTCGCATACTCTGTGGCACATAGCCGCTTTACGCGTCCGTCTACCTGTCCGTCTGTCTGCCAGTCTGTCTGTCTGCCCGTCCGTGCATCCGTCCATGCGTCAATCTAGAGAACACTTTGAGCACCGCCTTCTCGCACGTCGTATACCCTGTGACACACACCCGCTTTACGCTTCCGTCTACCTGTCCCTCTGTCTGCCAGTCTGTTTGTCTGTCCGTCTGTGCGTCCATCTAGAGAACACTCAAAGTACCGCCATCTCGCATACATGTGGCACATAGCCGCTTTACGCGTCCGTTTACTTGTCCGTCTGTTTCCTTGTCTGTCTGTCCGCCCATGCGTGCGTCCGTGCATCCATTTAGAGAACACTCAAAGTAATGCCATCTCGCATACCCTGTAGCACATAGCCGCTTTACGCGTCCATCTACCTGGCCGTCTGCCTGCAAGTCTGTCTCTTTGTGCGCCCGTGCGTCCGTCCGTGCGTCCATCTAGAGAACACTCAAAGTACCGCCATCTCGCATAACCTGTAGCACATAGCCGCTTTACGCGTCCATCTACCTGGCCGTCTGCCTGCAAGCCTGTTTGTGCGCCCAGCGTCCGTCCGTGCGTCCATCTAGAGAACACTCAAAGTACCGCCATCTCGCTACCCTGCGGCACATATCCGCTTTACTCGTCCGTCTACCTGGCCGTCTATCTGCCAGTGTGTCTGTCTGCCCATCTATGCGTCCGTCCGTGCGTCCTGAACACTAAAGTACCGCCACCTCTCATCTCGTATACCGTGTGGCAAATACCGCTTTACGCGTCCGTCTACCTGTCCGTCTGTCTGCCAGTCTGTCTGTCTGTCCGCCCATGGTTGCGTCCGTGCGTCAATCGAGAGAACACTGAGTTCCGCTATCTCGCATACCCTGTGGCACATAGCCGCTTTACACCTCTGTCTACCTCTCCTCCATCTGCCAGTCTATCTGTCTCTCCGTCCGTGCGTCCATCCGTGCGTCCATCTAGAGAACACTCAAAGTACCGTCATCTCGCATACCCTGTAGCACATAGCCGCTTTACACGTCCGTCTACCTGTCCTTGTGTCTGCCAGTCTGTGTATCTGTTCGTCTGTGCATCCGTCCGTGCGTCCAGCTAGAGAACACTCAAAGTACCGCCATCTCGCATACGC
This sequence comes from Rhipicephalus annulatus, assembly GCA_013436015.1. Lineage (NCBI taxonomy): Eukaryota > Metazoa > Arthropoda > Arachnida > Ixodida > Ixodidae > Rhipicephalus > Rhipicephalus annulatus. The sequence continues at coordinate 8,328 of WOVY01006680.1, forward strand.
TGTGGCACATTGTTGCTTTACACTTCCGTCTCCCAGTCTGTCTGTCTGTCCGTCCATGCATCCGTTCGTGCATCAATCTTGAGAACACTCAAAGTACCGCCTTCTCGCATACCCTGTGGCACATAGCCGCTTTACGCGTCCGTCTACCTGGCCGTCTGTCTGCCAGTCTGTCTGTCTCTCTGTCCATGCGTTCGTTCGTGCATCAATCTAGAGAACACTGAGTACCGCCATCTCGCGCGTCGTATACCCTGTGGCACATACCCGCTTTACGCGTTCGTCTACCTGTCCGTCTGTCTGACAGTCTGTCTGTTCGTCCATGCGTCTATCTGTGCGTTCATCTAGAGAACACTCAAAGTACCGCCATCTCGCATACCCTGAGGCACATAGCCGATTTACACGTCCGTCTACCTGTCCGTCTGTCTGCCAGTCTGTCTGTCTGTCCGTCCATGCATCCGTTCATGCGTCAATCTTGTGAACACTCAAAGTACCGCCTTCTCGCATACCCTGTGGCACATAGCCGCTTTACGCGTCCGTCTACCTGGCCGTCTGTCTGCCAGTCTGTCTGTCTCTCTGTCCATGCGTTCGTTCGTGCATCAATCTAGAGAACACTGAGTACCGCCATCTCGCGCGTCGTATACCCTGTGGCAGATACCCGCTTTACGCGTTTGTCTACCTGTCCGTCTGTCTGACAGTCTGTCTGTTCGTCCATGCGTCTATCTGCGCGTTCATCTAGAGAACACTCAAAGTACCGCCATCTCGCATACCCTGTGGCACATAGCCGCTTTACACGTCCGTCTAGCTGTCCGTCTGTCTGCCAGTCTGTCTGTCTGTCCGTCCATGCATCCGTCCGTGCGTCCTCTAGAGAACACTAAAGTACCGCCATCTCGCATCTCGTATACCGTGTGGAACACCGCTTTACGGGTCCGTCTACCTGTCCGTCCTTCTGCTAGCCTGTGTCTGTGTGTCCGTGCGTTCGTTCGTGCGTCCATTTAGAGAACACTCAAAGTAACGCCATCTCGCATACCCTGTAGCACATAGCCGCTTTACGCGTCCATCTACCTGGCCGTCTGTCTGCCAGGCTGTCTGTCTGTCCGTCCGTGCACCCGTCCGTGCGTCAATATAGAGTACACTCAAAGTACCACCATCTCGCATACCCTGTGGCCCATAGCTACTTTACACGTCCGTCTACTCTCCTTGTGTCTACCAGTCTGTCTGTCCGTCCGTGCGTCCGTCCGTCCGTCCTCTAGAGAACACTAAAGTACCGCCATCTCGCATCTCGTATACCGTGTGGCAAATACCGCTTTACGCTTCCGTATACCTGTCCGTCTGTCTGCTAGTATGTCTGTCTGTCCGTCTGTGCATCCGTCCGTGCATCCATCTAGAGAACACTCAAAGTACCGCCATCTCGCATACCCTGTGGCACATAGCCGCTTTACACGTCCGTCTACCTGTCCATCTGTCTGCCAGTCTGTCTGTCTGTCCGTTTATGCGTCCGTTCGTGCGTCAATCTAAAGAACACTCTGAGTACCGCCATCTCGCGCGTCGTATACCCTGCGGCACATACCCGCTTTACGCGTCCGTCTACCTGTCCGTCTGCCTGCCAGTCTCTCGGTCTGTCCGTCCGCGCATCCATCTAGAAAACACTCAAAATACCGCCATCTCGCATACTCTGTGGCACATAGCCGCATTACGCGTCCGTCTACCTGTCCGTCTGTCTGCCAGTCTGTCTGTCTACTTGTCCTTGCGTCCGTCCGTGCGTCAATCTAGAGAACACTTTGAGTACCGCCTTCTCGCACGACGTATACCCTGTGACACACACCCACTTTACGCGTCCATCTACCTGTCCGTCTATCTGCCAGTCTGTCTGTCTGTCCGTCGTGCGTCAATGTAGAGTACACTCAAAGTACCACCATCTCGCATACCCTGTGGCACATAGCCACTTCACACGTCCGTCTACTCTCCTTGTGTCTTCCAGTCTATCTATCCATCCGTGCGTCCGTCCGTGCGTCCTCTAGAGAACATAAAGTACCGCCATCTCGCATCTCGTGTACCGTGTGGCAAATACCGCTTTACGCGTCCGTATACCTGTCAGTCTGTCTGCTAGTCTGCCTGTCTGTCTGTCTGTCCATGCGTCCGTCCGTGCGTCAGTTTAGAGAAGACTCAAAGTAACGCCATCTCGCATACCCTGTAGCACATAGCCGCTTTACGCGTCCGTCTGCCTGGCAGTGTGTCTCCCAGCCATCTCTCTGTCCATGCGTCCGTTTGTGCGTCAATCTAGAGAACACAATGAGTACCGCCATCTCGCGCGTCGTATACCCTGTGGGCCAAACCCGATTTATGCGTCTGTCTACCTGTCCGTCTGTCTGCCAGTCTGTCTGTCTGTCCGTCTGTGCATCCGTCCGTGCATCCATCTAGAGAAAACTTTAAGTACCGCCTTCTCGCACGTCGTATACCCTTTGGCACACAGCCGCTTTACGCGTTCGTCAACCTGTCCATCTCGCTGCCAGTCTGTCTGTCCTTCCATGCATCCGTTCGTGCGTCAATCTTGAGAACACTCAAAGTACCGCCTTCTCGCATACCCTGTGGCACATAGCCGCTTTACGCGTCCGTCTACCTGGCCGTCTGTCTGCCAGTCTGTCTGTCTCTCTGTCCATGCGTTCGTTCATGCATCAATCTAGAGAACACTGAGTACCGCCATCTCGCGCGTCGTATACCCTGTGGCAGATACCCGCTTTACGCGTTCGTCTACCTGTCCGTCTGTCTGACAGTCTGTCTGTTCGTCCATGCGTCTATCTGTGCATTCATCTAGAGAACACTCAAAGTACCGCCATCTCGCATACCCTGTGGCACATAGCCGCTTTACACGTCCGTCTAGCTGTCCGTCTGTCTGCCAGTCTGTCTGTCTGTCCGTCCATGCATCCGTCCGTGCGTCCTCTAGAGAACACTAAAGTACCGCCATCTCGCATCTCGTATACCGTGTGGAACACCGCTTTACGGGTCCGTCTACCTGTCCGTCCTTCTGCTAGCCTGTGTCTGTGTGTCCGTGCGTTCGTTCGTGCGTCCATTTAGAGAACACTCAAAGTAACGCCATCTCGCATACCCTGTAGCACATAGCCGCTTTACGCGTCCATCTACCTGGCCGTCTGTCTGCCAGGCTGTCTGTCTGTCCGTCCGTGCACCCGTCCGTGCGTCAATATAGAGTACACTCAAAGTACCACCATCTCGCATACCCTGTGGCCCATAGCCACTTTACACGTCCGTCTACTCTCCTTGTGTCTACCAGTCTGTCTGTCCGTCCGTGCGTCCGTCCGTCCGTCCTCTAGAGAACACTAAAGTACCGTCATCTCGCATCTCGTATACCGTGTGGCAAATACCGCTTTACGCTTCCGTATACCTGTCCGTCTGTCTCCTAGTATGTCTGTCGGTCTCTGTCCGTGCGTCCGTCGGTGCGTCAATTTAGAGAAGACGCAAAGTAACGACATCTCGCATACCCTGTAGCACATAGCCGCTTTACGCGTCCATCTACCTGGCAGTGTGTCTGCCAGTCGTCTCTCTGTCTATGCGTCCGTTTGTGCGTCAATCTAGAGAACACGAGTACCGCCATCTCGCGCGTCGTATACCCTGTGGCACAAACCCGATTAACGCGTCTCTCTTCCTGCCCATCTGTCTGCCAGTCTGTCTGTCTGTCCGTCTGTGCATCCGTCCGTGCATCCATCTAGAGAACACTCAAAGTACCGCCATCTCGCATACCCTGTGGCACATAGCCGCTTTACACGTCCGTCTACCTGTCCATCTGTCTGCCAGTCTGTCTGTCCGTTTATGCGTCCGTTCGTGCGTCAATCTAGAGAACACTCTGAGTACCGCCATCTCGCGCGTCGTATACCCTGTGGCACATACCCGCTTTACGCGTCCGTCTACCTGTCCGTCTGCCTGCCAGTCTCTCGGTCTGTCCGTCCGCGCATCCATCTAGAAAACACTCAAAGTACCGCCATCTCGCATACTCTGTGGCACATAGCCGCATTACGCGTCCGTCTACCTGTCCGTCTGTCTGCCAGTCTGTCTGTCTACTTGTCCATGCGTCCGTCCGTGCGTCAATCTAGAGAACACTTTGAGTACCGCCTTCTCGCACGACGTATACCCTGTGACACACACCCACTTTACGCGTCCATCTACCTGTCCGTCTATCTGCCAGTCTGTCTGTCTGTCCGTCGTGCGTCAATGTAGAGTACACTCAAAGTACCACCATCTCGCATACCCTGTGGCACATAGCCACTTTACACGTCCGTCTACTCTCCTTGTGTCTTCCAGTCTGTCTATCCATCCGTGCGTCCGTCCGTGCGTCCTCCAGAGAACATAAAGTACCGCCATCTCGCATCTCATGTACCGTGTGGCAAATACCGCTTTACGCGTCCGTATACCTGTCAGTCTGTCTGCTAGTCTGCCTGTCTCTCTGTCTGTCCATGCGTCCGTCCGTGCGTCAGTTTAGAGAAGACTCAAAGTAACGCCATCTCGCATACCCTGTAGCACATAGCCGCTTTACGCGTCCGTCTACCTGGCAGTGTGTCTCCCAGTCATCTCTCTGTCCATGCGTCCGTTTGTGCGTCAATCTAGAGAACACAATGAGTACCGCCATCTCGCGCGTCGTATACCCTGTGGCACAAACCCGATTTACGTGTCTGTCTACCTGTCCGTCTGTCTGCCAGTCTGTCTGTCTGTCCGTCTGTGCATCCGTCCGTGCATCCATCTAGAGAACACTTTAAGTACCGCCTTCTCGCACGTCGTATACCCTTTGGCACACAGCCGCTTTACGCGTTCGTCAACCTGTCCATCTCGCTGCCAGTCTGTCTGTCCTTCCATGCATCCGTTCGTGCGTGAATCTTGAGAACACTCAATGTACCGCCATCTCGCATACCCAGTGGCACATAGCCGCTTTACGCGTCCGTCTACCTGGCCGTCTGTCTGCCAGTCTGTCTGTCTCTCCGTCCATGCGTCCGTTCGTGCGTCAATCTTGAGAACACTCTGAGTACCGCCATCTCGCGCATCGTATATCCTGTGGCACATACCCGCTTTTCGCGTTCGTATACCTGTCTGTCTGTCTGCCAGTCTGTCTGTCTGTCCGCCCATGCGTGCGTCCGTGCGTCGATTTAGAGAACACTTTGAGTTCCGCCATCTCGCATATGCTATGGCACATTGCCGCTTTACACGTCCGTCAGCCAGTCTGTCTGCCAGTCTGTTTGTCTGTCCGTCCAGGAGGCCGTCCGTGCGTCCATTTAGAGAACACTAAAGTAACGCCATCTCGTATACCCTGTAGCACATAGCCGCTTTACGCGTCCATTACCTGGCCGTCTGTCTGCCAGTCTGTCTCTCTGTCCATGCGTCTGTTCGTGCGTCAATTTAGAGAACACTCTGAGTACTGCCATCTCGCACGACGTTTACCCTGTGACACACACCCACTTTACGCGTCCATCTACCTGTCCGTCTATCTTCCAGTCTGTCTGTCTGTCCGTCGTGCGTCCATCTAGAGAACACTGAAAGTACCGCTATCTCGCATACCCTGTCGCACATACCCGCTTTACGCGTCCGCCTGTCTGCCAGTGTCTCGGTCTGCCCATGTGTGCGTCCGTGCGTCAATCTAGAGATCACTTTGAGTTCCGCCATCTCGCATACCCTGTGGCACATTGCCGCTTTATACGTCCGTCTGCCAGTCTGTCTGCCAGTATGTCTGTCTGTCCGTCCGTGCGTCCACTCGTTCGGCCATCTAGAGAACACTCAAAGTACCGCCATCTCGCATACCCTGTGGCACATAGCCGCTTTACACGTCCGTCTACCAGCCAGCCTGTCTGCCAGTCTGTCTCTCTGTCCGTCCATGCGTCCGTCCGTGCGGCCATCTAGAGAACACTCAAAGTACCGCCATCTCGCATACCCTGTGGCACATAGCTGCTTTACACGTCCGTCTACCTGTCCGCCTGTCTGCCAGTGTGTCTGTCTGTCCGTCCGTGCACCCGTCCGTGCGTCAATATAGAGTACACTCAAAGTACCACCAACTCGCATACCCTGTGGCCCATAGCCACTTTACAGGTCCGTCTACTCTCCTTGTGTCTGCCAGTCTGTCTGTCCGTCCGTGCGTACGTCCGTGCGTCCTGTAGAGAACACTAAAGTACCGCCATCTCGCATCTCGTACACCGTGTGGCAAATACCGCTTTACGCGTCCGTATACCTGTCCGTCTGTCTGCTAGTCTGTCTGTCGGTCTCTGTCCGTGCGTCCGTCGGTGCGTCAATTTAGAGAAGACGCAAAGTAACGCCATCTCGCATACCCTCTAGCACATAGCCGCTTTACGCGTCCATCTACCTGGCAGTGTGTCTGTCAGTCGTCTCTCTGTCCATGCGTCCATTTGTGCATCAATCTAGAGAACAAAACGAGTACCGCCATCTCGCGCGTCGAATACCCTGTGGCACAAACACGATTTACGCGTCTGTCTACCTGTCCATCTGTCTGCCAGTCTGTCTGTCTGTCCGTCCGTGCACCCGTCCGTGCGTCAATCAAGAGAACACATTGAGTTCCGCCATCTCGCATATCTTGTGGCACATATCCGCTTTAAACGTCCGTCTGCCAGTCTGTCTGGACGCATGGACGAACAGGCAGACAGACTGGCAGACAGACGGACAGGTAGACGGATGTGTAAAGCGGCTATGTGCCACAGGGTATGCGAGATGGCGGTACTTTGAGTGTTCTGTAGATAGACGCACGGATGGACGCATGGACGAACAGGCTGACAGACTGGCAGACAGACGGACAAGTAGACGGACGTGTAAAGCGGCTATGTGCCACAGCGTATGCGAGAAGGCGGTACTTTGAGTGTTCTCAAGATTGACGCACGGACGGACAGACGGACAGACTGGCAGACAGACAGAAAGGTAAACAGACGCGTGAAGCGGGTATGTGCCACAGGGTATACGACGCGCGAGATGGTGGTACTCAGAGTGTTCTCTAGATTGACGCATGAACGGACGCATGGACGGACAGGCAGACAGACTGGCAGACAGATGGACAGGTAGACGGACGCGTAAAGCTGCTATGTGCCACAGGGTATGCAAGATGGCGGTACTTTGAGTGTTCTCTAGATGGACGCACGGATGGACGCACGGACGGACAGACAGACAGACTGGCAGACGGAAGTGTAAAGCGACGATGTGCCACAGCGTATGCGAGATGGCGGTATTTTGAGTGTTTTCTAGCTGGACGCACGGACGGACGCACAGACGGACAGATACACAGACAGGCAGACACAAGGACAGGTAGACGGACGTTTAAAGCGGCTATGTGCTAGAGGGTATGCGAGATGACGGTACTTTGAGTGTTCTCTAGATGGACGCACGGATGGACGCACGGACGGAGAGACAAACAGACTGGCAGACAGACTGGCAGACGGACTTGTAAAGCGGCAATGTGCCACAAGGTATGCGAGATGGCGGAACTCAATGTGTTCTCTAGATTGACGCACGGACGGGTGCACGGACGGACAGACAGACAGACTGGCAGAGAGATGGCCAGGTAGATGGACGCGAAAAGCAGGTATGTGCCAAAGGATACACGACGCGCGAGATGGCGGTACTCAGAGTGTTCTCTAGATTGACGCATGAACGGACGCATGGACGGAGAGACAGACAGACTGGCCGACAGACAACCAGGTAGACGGCCGCGTAAAGCGGCTATGTGCCACAGGGTATGCGAGATGGTGGTACTTCGAGTGTTCTCAAGATTCACGCACGAACGGTCGCATGGACGGACGGACATTGTCACACCTGTCCCGTTTATTAGGGAGGCAATCGCCGGGCTAATTCCAAGAGCCGAAGTATCGGCCCCCCGAACCGCACCACGAAAGCGTGGACAATTTTGAAGTGGTCCTTTTTGGTACGCCAGCGGACGCCGGTCGTGGCCCAAAGAACAAGTCAGAGCCGAGAGTTGATAAACAAACAAATTATATTCTCAATAATGGCAGATCGAAAACAATACATAAGAATGCACACTCCACAATAGTTGCATACAATATGACACCAATCAAACCAATCAATAAACGTACTACACAACACAATCAGCCACACTTAATACAACGGACACGGACAACAATACGCACTACAATGCAGTCGCATGCATTGAACAACCAAGACACTTAAAGACTAAAGAGATAGAAAACCTATTCAGTCCAAAGTTCTTGGAACCAGAGTCTAGATGATACTCTTCCGAGAATCACTCACTCAAAGTCCAGCGTTGTTGTCGTTCCGCAGCCCTCTGAAGTTTCTCTTCCAGGAAACCTCGCCGGAGTTTCTCTTCCAGGAAAACTCCCGTCTTCAATAGGCCACTCTCCAAGCTTCAAACTTCTTCGCCGGAAATCCGTCGGCTTCACACACGCAGCTGTTGCCCGCGCCTTCGCTCGATAGCGGTAAACCCACGCTCTTGCCTGTAGCTCGAGCCGTCCCTACGGACCAAAACTTCGCCGACTACACGGCGGAATCTCGACGCGCTCTGGCGTTAACTTCCGTCACCTCCTGTTCTGTCACTACGGGCAGAACCTTCGCCGACTCCACGGCGGAATTCCTACGCGCTCTGGCGTTAACTTCCGTCACCTCCTCCTTTCTCGTCTCGGCTGCTCGATTAAATACGTTCTGCGCCACCTTCCAGAATCTTCTCCTCATTTCGTCGGCGCGACGCGCAGCGAAGGCTGGGGAGAGGCACGAGACGGTTCGACTGCTCTCTCCGGAGAATGAGTCACTCGGTCTGACCCCGCCTCCTTCGTTCTAGAAAGATCGCGGCTTTACTGGGCCGCCGATGTGGGGTGAGGAGGTTCGATTGCGAAGCCGTGCTTCTGCGGGGAGAGCGCGCGCCCGGGAGCCTTGGATGTTTGCTTTCTTTTTTTTTTCTTTTTACCTCGCGGCGTTTCTCTCGCCCGTTGTCGCAAGGATTTGGCGGCGCGCTCTTTTTTTTTAGCGCTCGTTCTGTGACACTGCCCCCCACTTTAAGAATATTATCTCATAATATTGATACGTGTATGGAACTGTCGCACCGAGACAGCTGAATTGGCACCCAAATGAAGAAGACGACAACGTGGTTGTAGTGGGTTGGACTCTGAAGCTCTCCCGTTGGCCTGCTTGACTGGGCGCTCTCGAAGCCGTTAGCAAGACCAGCTCTCGGTGAACAAATCTTTCCCGTAACATCTTTTGGTGGGAGGTGCTGGGTCTTCACACAACCCGGCTCTGGAACTCCGCAGCGGACGCCAGCTTTGTCCAGCCGCGATGCCTGAAACTGGCACTCAGGCCTCGCCATCCGCGCCGGCTCCATCACCGGTGATTCCCCCCCATCTTCTCGACCCTGGCACGTTTTCCGGGACGGACAGCACGGACGTCGAAGAATGGCTCGCATTATTCGAGCGTGTCAGCAAGCACTACAGGTGGGACGAAACGCTTATGCTGGCAAATGTTCTATTCTACCTACGTGGTACGGCACGTGCCTGGTATGAGACGCATGAAGAAGAATTAACCAGCTGGGACACATGCAAGCAAAAGCTTCGCGATTTGTTCGGTCGGTCAGTTGCTCGTCAGATGGCAGCCAGGCAGGAACTCGCATCGCGTGTTCAATCGTCGACGGAGTCGTACGTCACGTACATCCAAGACGTACTGGCACTGTGCCGGAAGACGGACAAAAACATGTCCGAGGCGGACAAGATCAGCAACGTGTTGAAAGGCATTGCTGATGATGCTTTCAACATACTAATGTGCAAGAACTGCACCACTGTCGACTCCATCATATCTGAATGCCGGAGATTTGAGCAAGCTAAAAGCAGGCGAATCACCCACCAAATCGCGAGACTACCAAACACTGCTGCCACTTCGTCTTGCGAGGATTCTGCAGCGCCCCGTTCACTTGCCCCTCCTGCCAATATCGCAAGGATTGTTCGCCAGGAGCTGGAAGCCATGGCACCCGCTTCCTATCAGCCCCTTGCGCAAGACAACTGGGCAACAGTCTCGCTTATTCAAGCCGTCGTACGTCAGGAGTTTGCTAACCTGGGCGTCCAGGTTCCCCAGCCTGCCAGACTTATGCCGCAGCCCATGAGCACCCCCGTCCACAACGCTGACCACCACTCTCCTCCACTTGTCGCTGCGGCAGCTTCGACTCCTCGGTTTCCACCACGCTACCGAAATCCATCTGAGTGGCGCACGCATGATGATCGCCCAATCTGCTTTTCTTGCTCTCGCGTTGGGCACATCTCCCGCCATTGCCGCAACAGGTCGTATTTCCGGCCAAGCTTTCGTAATGTAGATCGCCATCAGGACCGCGGACACTATTCGCAACCCGGTTTTCCGGATGACCATATTCTGGACCCTTCAGCTCGCCGTTCATTTCCACGCTCCGAACCGTCCTACGCTGACGTCGTCGCCCAGAGAAACTGGTCCAGCCGCTCGCCGTCACCTCAGGGTCGGCCGTCACGCTCCCCTCAACGCCGCCGCTCTCCGTCACCGGCTTATTCTGCCCATTCCCCGGGAAACTGACGAGTGCAGCTCCTGGAGGTGGCGCTGCGTTGACGACTCGGAACGAAAACCCTCAACCGGTTACAAATTCAAGACGCAATTTACTTCGGGTGTTCGTTGATGGCCACGCCGTTACTGCTCTAATTGACACTGGCGCCCAAGTATCTGTTATGAGTTCTACACTTCGATCTCGCCTGAAAAAGGTTCTCACACCAGCTATGTTCTCTACTGTTCGAGTTGCCAACGGAAGTCGAACATCGGTGCTTGGTATGTGCACTGCCCGCGTTACTGTTGCTGGCCACCACACTTCCGTTCTCTTCGCAGTCCTCGATGCTTGCCCACACGACGTCATCCTTGGAATTGACTTCTTAACCGCCCACTCCGCCCTCATCGATTGTTCTACCGGTATCTTACGGCTCGAATTGCCTTTGTGCTCCGATTTCACTCCTCCAAGTCGCACTCGGCTACGATCCGTGGAGTCTCTACGGCTACCACCCCAGGCTGCTATGTACATTCCTCTGTCGCCCTTCCCGTCCGTTCCCGATGGAGACTATCTGGTAGCTCCCCTCATTGATTTGACTCTTACGCACCACATCGCACTACCACATACTATAGTGGTTGTTGCTAACAACACGGTGCTACTTCCAGTCCTGAACTTCTCTACGTCGACCCAAGTGCTTCCCCAAGGCATCACTTTAGCCGATCTTTCCACCCTTGATGAATGTTCGATTTGTTCTTTTACACCTGACACTAAGACCATGACGAAACCTGTCATCACGTCGCAAAATAAGGCGTTCCTCGACAAAATGATATCCAGTGATCTCTTACCTTCCCAAGTTGCGGCACTCCGGGGTGTTCTACTTTCTTTCCTGGATATCTTTGACGTTGACGACTGTCCCCTGGGCCGCACAACTGCCGTAACCCACCGCATCGACACCGGCGACGCCAGTCCACTTCACAAACGCCCTTATCGCGTGTCACGTGCTGAGCGCCAAGTAATACAGACGGAGGTCGAGAAAATGCTCAGTAAAGACGTCATTGAGCCGTCATCGAGTCCTTGGGCCTCCCCTGTGGTCTTAGTTAAAAAGAAGGACAACACCTGGCGTTTTTGCGTCGACTATCGCCACCTGAATCGCATCACCAAGAAGGACGTTTATCCTTTACCTCGAATCGATGATGCGCTCGACTGCCTCTACGGCGCCAACTATTTCTCGTCCCTTGACCTTCGATCCGGATACTGGCAAATTTCGGTCGACGACCGCGACCGCGAGAAGACGGCATTTATCACACCCGACGGCCTTTACCAATTCAAGGTCATGCCTTTTGGTTTGTGCAACGCCCCGGCTACTTTTGAACGTATGATGGACTCTCTTCTTCGCGGTTTCAAATGGTCGACCTGCCTCTGCTATCTGGATGATGTAATAGTTTTCTCGCCCTCCTTCGAAAGCCACCTGTCTCGTCTCTCGGCAATTCTTGACGTTTTTCGTTGCGCTGGTCTCCAACTCAATTCGTCGAAATGCTCATTTGGACGTCGGCAGATTAAACTACTCGGCCACCTTGTTGACGCCACTGGTGTTCAACCCGACCCTGACAAAGTCCGTGCAGTCCGAGAATTCCCGGTTCCGCGTTCCACACAAGAAGTTCGCAGTTTTATTGGGCTCTGCTCATACTTCCGCCGCTTTGTCTTCAATTTCGCGGATATTGCTAGGCCCCTCACGGATCTCCTCAAAAAGAATGTGGCATTTTCTTGGGGAAGGGACCAAGAACATTCCTTCGCGTCGCTAATTACCGCCCTCACATCACCACCTGTGTTGGCTCATTTCGATCCAGCGGCTCGAACAGAGCTTCGCACCGATGCAAGCGGCCATGGCATTGGTGCTATACTCGCTCAGATACAGAATGGCACCAACCGTGTGATAGCCTACGCTAGCCGTCTTTTGTCGCAAGCGGAACAAAACTATTCCATCACTGAGCGGGAATGCTTAGCCCTCGTTTGGGCTATTGCGAAATTCCGTCCGTACTTATACGGACGTCCGTTCGCAGTCATCACGGACCATCATGCGCTTTGCTGGCTGTCGACGCTTAAGGACCCTACAGGAAGACTCGGCCGATGGGCACTTCGATTACAGGAGTACACGTTCTCGGTTGTTTACAAATCTGGAAAGCTGCACAGTGATGCTGACTGCTTATCCCGGCACCCTGTTGATCCACCTAGCTCCACTGATTTGGAATCCGATGCCTGCGTTTTAGCCATCACTGACTTTCTGAACCTGGCTGACGAACAGCGCCAAGATCCATCGCTGCTCACCATCATTGACCGCCTTCAATCGCGTTATGCCGATCCTTCTCAAAGCAGATACCTGCTTCAAGACAACGTTTTGTACCGCCGCAACTTACACCCCGACGGCGCCGAACTTTTACTCGTCGTACCGCATCACCTGCGAAAGGATGTTCTGCGACAATTCCACGACGCTCCAACTTCTGGACATCTAGGAGTCTCCAGAACTTACGACCGCATTCGACGACGAGTATTCTGGAAGGGCCTGTACCGCTCTGTTCGCCGTTACGTCACATCTTGTGACCTCTGCCAGCGCCGGAAGAAGCCTACGACTCCCCCTGCCGGTCTACTTCAACCCATTGAAGTTCCAGCCGAGCCATTTTATCGAGTGGGGTTGGACTTGCTAGGCCCTTTTCCTACTTCTACAACTGGAAATAAATGGATTGCAGTGGCCACAGACTATGCCACTCGGTATGCAATCACTCGAGCGCTACCAACCAGCTGCGCAACCGACGTTGCCGACTTCCTGCTTTACGACATTATTCTCCAGCACGGCGCTCCGACTCACCTGCTCACAGACCGTGGTCGCTACTTTCTATCTCGTGTGGTTGATGATCTACTCCGATCTTGTGCTACCCGTCACAACTTCACCACATCTTACCACCCTCAGACTAACGGCCTTACGGAGCGACTAAACCGCACATTGACGGACATGCTTTCCATGTACGTATCTACCGACCACACCGATTGGGACATAGCTCTTCCGTTCGTAACCTTCGCCTATAACTCGTCGCGTCATGAAACAGCGGGCTACTCCCCTTTTTATCTACTCTACGGACGTCATCCCTTACTGCCCTTCGACACATTGCTTTCATCAGACCACCCATCCTCCACCTCGTACGCTCAGGATGCAATCACCCGTGCCCTCACGGCACGTGCGGTAGCGCGTGCTCGGTTATCGTCGTCGCAGACAGCACAGAAGTCTCTTTATGACCGTCGACATAGAGATGCCGTTTTTTCTGCGGGATCTCTTGTTCTCCTGTGGCTCCCATCTCGACGTGTTGGACTCTGCGAGAAACTATTATCGCGATACGCTGGGCCCTACCGAGTCATTCGTCAAGTCACACCTGTGACCTACGAGATTGCCGCTACCACAAACTCATCAGCTGCTGCTCCCAGAACGGAAGTGGTCCACGTTTCTCGTCTCAAGCCCTACAACGCCGACTCGCTCATTTAACAGGCACCGAGACGGTGCCTTACGGGCCGGGGTGATGATACGTGTATGGAACTGTCGCACCGAGACAGCTGAATTGGCACCCAAATGAAGAAGACGACAACGTGGTTGTAGTGGGTTGGACTCTGAAGCTCTCCCGTTGGCCTGCTTGACTGGGCGCTCTCGAAGCCGTTAGCAAGACCAGCTCTCGGTGAACAAATCTTTCCCGTAACAATATTCAAAACCACACAAACGAGCGCGAAAAGTCACCACACACTCTCACAGACTGTAACACCATCAGTCGCTCATAACACTTCACATTCACAATAGATCACGCAATACAATCTTACATTGTAGTTCAATTCCACAACGCATGAAATATAGCCACAGGTACATGCCTACAACACTTCATCATACATTCCAAACAATACAAACGTACAAAGTTCTGTCTATACAACAATTATACAACACTATACATCACATCATCGCACAGAACACTGACTCGCTCGACATACACTTGAGACACAGTATAACCCAAAATTAACACAACGTATGGCACTCAGCACTGCCCAGCACATTCTGATTCCACCTCAGCACCTATCTTGAGTACTTCGAACAGCGCTTGCGCCCCTTTTTGCGGTGCTCGCTCGATCTCTTCTTGTGCTTCCACGTTCTTTTTCGGCGAGCCCTTTCCAACGACGCTATCTGAGGCGTCGTCTCAGCCATCGTTGTCTCTTCCGACACCGTTAACGCGTCATTACATTTGACGGGTCCTGTCTGTTTATTTACCCGCTTGATCATGCCTCTACATTTTGCCCGGCTGGCCAACTCCGTCTCCTTTACACTGTCGGTCGGTTGAGGTCGTGTCGACGTAAGTCCGGTTGCTCGGCCCGTGAACTTATTCGACCCGATCGTCTTCTCCTTCGCTGTCTCTTGCGCCGCCGCTTCACATTGGGCTCTAGTGAGACCCGTCACGGGATGCTTCTCCCTTGTATCTCGCGGTCGCTGGGTTGGCGAGGGCTCTATCTTCGGGCCTTCTCCCAAACATTCTGGATCACTTGGCCCTCTCGCCCCGTCGATGTTTCCGATGACAAGGTCATACAGGGGGGTCGTCATGCATAGAGCTGTAACCTTCCCGCTAAAGTACGGTGTTTCAACCTCAATCTCTGCTTCGGGAAGCATCCGAACTGTACGGTCAATTAAGCAAACCGGTTTTGTTTTGCCTGTTAGCTCACTTTCCCGTACCAAATTTCTCCGAACGATAACAGTGGAGCTGTCGGTATCTCTTAACACCGTAACTTTTTTGCCCGCAACTTTTCCAGGCCGCGCTGGCATTCCTTTCGTAACACCGGTTGGCTGTTTTGACATTACAGCACCGACAATAGGAATTTTCTCCCCATTTTTCAATTCTACGAATCCGTCGGTGACGGCATTATTATCGAATTTCGGTGCTGCTTGCACACAGGATACCTGGTGAGTTTGACTCGCTCCGTTTCGACATGCATCTGCTTTGTGCCCAGTCTGACCACACTTAAAACATTTTACTACCGTAGGGCTCGTAAAGATCGTTCGACAGTTTTTCGCGCGACGACCCACTCGGTTACACAGAAAACATCGCGGAATGCTCTCTGGTGCACGCTTCTTTTCTTCGGGAGCCAATTTCTTCGAATCATCGGGACAATCCTTCTTGACCTTGGCCAAATTAGTGCCACCTTGCGCTTCCAAGAATTGATCAGCCAATTCAAGCATTCCTTCAAATGACTCAGCTTTCCTCTCTTTCAAATACAGCGACAGGCTTGGGTGGCAACTAGTAAGAAATTGTTCTCTAATTAGGAGCTCTCTAAGCTCATCGTACTCCCGCGCTGTCCCTGAAAGTTCAATCCATCTGTCGAAATAATGGCAAAGTCGGGCGGCATACTGCGTAGCTGTCTCACCGTCAGCTGGCTTTCCTGTCCGAAATCTGTCCCGGAATCCTTCCACGGTAAATCTAAATCGCTTCAGCAAAGCAGCTTTCACCTTTGCATAGTTGGCTGCATCGGTCGGCGTCAGCCTACCGTACACACTGAGCGCTTCACCACTCAAGCAGGTACTCAAAGCAGTTGCCCATTGCTGTTCCGGCCAATTCTGGCTCCTCGCAATCGTCTCAAATCTGTGGAGGTACGCGTCTAGGTCGTCCTTCCTTTCATCAAATGCTACGAGCAACTTGCTTGGGTTCAAGCGGAAGCCATGATCCTCTCGTTCGCTGCTTTCAACTCTAGCTTGGACGGGAGTTTCACTTCGCTGTTGCAAACGGAGCCGCTCGAGTTCCATCTCGTGCTGCCGCTGCCGCTCCCTTTCAGCCATCTCTGCTTCTCTTTCTTCTCTCGCCCTCTCAGCCGCCAGCTTTTCTCTCTCCAGCTCCAACTTCAATTGCTGCTCTCTTTCTTCTTTCGCCCTTTCAGCTGCAAGCTTTTCTCTCTCCAACTTCAACTGCTGCTCTCTTTCTTCCTTCGCCCTCTCTGCCGCCAACCTCTCTCTCTCCACCTCAGCTTCTTTTTCCGCTTTGGCTCTTTCGACCGCCAACCTCTCTTTTTCCAGCTCGGCTGCTTTTTCTTCTTTTTCCCTCTGGGTGACCCACTTCCGTAGTTCGGCGCCAGAAAGACCCATCTTTTCACCCAGAGCAACTAACTTTTCGAGATCCATGGTGTCTCGCAACTCTCAAATAAAACCTTGCCGCGTGCAAAAAGTATCTGCCTAAATCAGTCTATCGGAACACTCCCCTGCACTCGTTAACGAGAACACTGAACAACACACAAAATCGTTCCGATAGCACTATCAACAACTCGAGGCTCTTTCTCACTACTTTGGACACACTGTGCACCAAAAGGTCCTATGTCGCGGACGCCAGATTAATTGTCACACCTGTCCCGTTTATTAGGGAGGCAATCGCCGGGCTAATTCCAAGAGCCGAAGTATCGGCCCCCCGAACCGCACCACGAAAGCGTGGACAATTTTGAAGTGGTCCTTTTTGGTACGCCAGCGGACGCCGGTCGTGGCCCAAAGAACAAGTCAGAGCCGAGAGTTGATAAACAAACAAATTATATTCTCAATAATGGCAGATCGAAAGCAATACATAAGAATGCACACTCCACAATAGTTGCATACAATATGACACCAATCAAACCAATCAATAAACGTACTACACAACACAATCAGCCACACTTAATACAACGGACACGGACAACAATACGCACTACAATGCAGTCGCATGCATTGAACAACCAAGACACTTAAAGACTAAAGAGATAGAAAACCTATTCAGTCCAAAGTTCTTGGAACCAGAGTCTAGATGATACTCTTCCGAGAATCACTCACTCAAAGTCCAGCGTTGTTGTCGTTCCGCAGCCCTCTGAAGTTTCTCTTCCAGGAAACCTCGCCGGAGTTTCTCTTCCAGGAAAACTCCCGTCTTCAATAGGCCACTCTCCAAGCTTCAAACTTCTTCGCCGGAAATCCGTCGGCTTCACACACGCAGCTGTTGCCCGCGTCTTCGCTCGATAGCGGTAAACCCACGCTCTTGCCTGTAGCTCGAGCCGTCCCTACGGACCAAAACTTCGCCGACTACACGGCGGAATCTCGACGCGCTCTGGCGTTAACTTCCGTCACCTCCTGTTCTGTCACTACGGGCAGAACCTTCGCCGACTCCACGGCGGAATTCCTACGCGCTCTGGCGTTAACTTCCGTCACCTCCTCCTTTCTCGTCTCGGCTGCTCGATTAAATACGTTCTGCGCCACCTTCCAGAATCTTCTCCTCATTTCGTCGGCGCGACGCGCAGCGAAGGCTGGGGAGAGGCACGAGACGGTTCGACTGCTCTCTCCGGAGAATGAGTCACTCGGTCTGACCCCGCCTCCTTCGTTCTAGAAAGATCGCGGCTTTACTGGGCCGCCGATGTGGGGTGAGGAGGTTCGTTTGCGAAGCCGTGCTTCTGCGGGGAGAGCGCGCGCCCGGGAGCCTTGGATGTTTGCTTTCTTTTTTTTTCTTTTTACCTCGCGGCGTTTCTCTCGCCCGTTGTCGCAAGGATTTGGCGGCGCGCTCTTTTTTTTAGCGCTCGTTCTGTGACAGACATACAGACTGGCAGACAGATGGACAGGTAGACGGACTTGTAAAGTGGCTATGTTCCACAGGGTATGCGAGTTGGTGGTACACTGAGTGTTCTCTAGATGGACGCACGGACGGACGCACGGACGGACAGACAGACAGACTGGCAGATGGACTGGCAGACGGACATGTAAAAAGGCAATGTGCCCCAGGGAATGTGAGATGGCAGTACTTTGAGTGTTCTCTAGAAGGACGCACGGACTGATGCCCGGACAGACAGACACACAGACTGGCAGAAAGGCGCACAGGTAGACGGACATGTGAAGCGGCTATGTGCCCCAGGGTATGCGAGATGGCGGTACTTTCAGTGATCTCGAGATGGCCGCACGAACGCACCCATGGGCGGACAGACTGACAGACTGGCAGACAGACGGCCAGGTGGACGGACGCGTAAAGCGGTTATGTGCCACAGGGTATGCGAGATGGCAGTACTTTGAGTGTTCTCTAGATGGATGCATGGGCGGACAGACAGACAGACTGGCAGAGAGACGGACAGGTAGACGGACGCGTAAAGCGGCTATGTGCCACAGGGTATGCGATATGGCGGTACTTTGAGTGTTCTCTAGATGAACGCACGGACGGGCGGACAGACAGACTGGCAGACAGACGGACAGGTAGACGGATGCGTAAAGCGGCTATGTGCCACAGGGTATGCAAGATGGCGGTACTTTGAGTGTTCTCTAGATGAACGCACGGATAGACACATGGACGAACAGACAGACTGTCAGACAGACGGACAGGTAGACGGACGCGTAAAGCGGGTATGTGCCACAGGGTATACGAAGCGCGAGATGGCTGTACTTTGATTGTTCTCAAGATTGACGCACGAACGGATGCATGGACGGACAGACAGACAGACTTGTAGACAGATGGCCAGGCAGATGGACGCGTAACGCGGCTATGTGCTACAGGGTATGCGAGATGGCATTACTTTGAGTGTTCTCTAAATGGATGCACGGACGGACGCATGGACGGACAGACAGACAAACTGGCAGATGGACTGGCAGACGGACGTGCAAAGCGGCAATGTGCCACAGGGAATGTGAGATGGCGGTACTTTGAGTGTTCTCTATAAGGACGCACGGACGGACACCTGGACGGACAGACACACAGACTGGCAGACAGACGGACAGGTAGACGGACGCGTAAAGCGGCTATGTGCCACAGGGTATGCGAGATGGCAGTACTTTGAGTGTTCTCCATATGGACGCATGGGCGGACAGACAGACAGACTGGCAGACAGACGGACAGGTAGACGGATGCGTGAAGCGGCTATGTGCCACAGGGTATGCAAGATGGCGGTACTTTGAGTGTTCTCTAGATAGACGCACGGATGGACGCATGGACAGAGAGACAGACAGACTGGCACACAGACGGCCAGCTAGACGGACGCGTAAAGCGGCTATGTGCCACAGAGTATCCAAGAAGGCGGTACTTTGAGTGTTCTCAAGATTGACGCACGAACGGATGCATGAACGGAGAGACAGACAGACTGGCAGACAGACGGACAGGTAGACGGACGCGTGAAGGGGCTATGTGCCACAGAATATGCGAGATGACCGTATTTTAAGTGTTCTCTGGATGGACGCAAGGACAGACGCACGGATGGAGAGACAGACAGACTGGCAGACAGGCGGCCAGGTAGACGGACGTTTGAAGCGGCTATGTGCCACAGGGTATGCGAGATGGTGGTACTTTGAGTGTTCTCTAGATGGCCGCACGGACGGACGCACGGACGGACAGATAGAAAGCCTGGCAGACACACTGGCAGACGGACGTGTAAAGCAGCAATGTGCCACAGGGTATGCGAGATGGCAGTACTTTGAGTGTTCTCTAAGTGGACGCATGGACGGACGCATGGACAGACAGACAGCAGACAGACTGGCAGACAATCGGACAGGTAGACGGACGTGTAAAGCGGCTATGTGCCACAGGGTATGCGAGATGGTGGTACTTTGAGTGTTCTCTAGATGGCCGCACGGACGGACGCACGGACGGACAGATAGAAAGTCTGGCAGACACACTGGCAGACGGACGTGTAAAGCAGCAATGTGCCACAGGGTATGCGAGATGGCAGTACTTTGAGTGTTCTCTAAGTGGACGCATGGACGGACGGATGGACAGACAGACAGCAGACAGACTGGAAGACAATCGGACAGGTAGACGGACGTGTAAAGCGGCTATGTGCCACAGGGTATGCGAGATGGCGGTACTTTGAATGTTTTCTGGATGGCCGCACGTATGGACGCACGGACGGACAGACAGACAGACTGGCAGACAGACTGGCAGACGGACGTGTAAAGCGGCAATGTGCCACAAGGTATGCGAGATGGCGGAACTCAATGTGTTCTCTAGATTGACGCACGGACGGGTGCACGGACGGACAGACAGAGAGACTGGCAGAGAGATGGCCAGGTAGATGGACGCGAAAAGCAGGTATGTGCCAAAGGATACACGACGCGCGAGATGGCGGTACTCAGAGTGTTCTCTAGATTGACGCATGAACGGACGCATGGACGGAGAGACAGACAGACTGGCCGACGGACAACCAGGTAGACGGCCGCGTAAAGCGGCTATGTGCCACAAGGTATGCGAGATGGTGGTACTTCGAGTGTTTTCAACATTCACGCACGAACGGACGCATGGACGGACAGACATACAGACTGGCAGACAGATGGACAGGTAGACGGACTTGTAAAGTGGCTATGTTCCACAGGGTATGCGAGTTGGTGGTACTCTGAGTGTTCTCTAGATGGACGCACGGACGGACGCACGGACGGACAGACAGACAGACTGGCAGATGGACTGGCAGACGGACATGTAAAAAGGCAGTGTGCCCCAGGGAATGTGAGATGGCAGTACTTTGAGTGTTCTCTAGAAGGACGCACGGACTGATGCCCGGACAGACAGACACACAGACTGGCAGAAAGGCGCACAGGTAGACGGACATGTGAAGCGGCTATGTGCCCCAGGGTATGCGAGATGGCGGTACTTTCAGTGTTCTCGAGATGGCCGCACGAACGCACGCATGGGCGGACAGACTGACAGACTGGCAGACAGACGGACAGGTGAACGGACGCGTAAAGCGGTTATGTGCCACAGGGTATACGAGATGGCAGTACTTTGAGTGTTCTCTAGATGGACGCATGGGCGGACAGACAGACAGACTGGCAGAGAGACGGACAGGTAGACGGACGCGTAAAGCGGCTATGTGCCACAGGGTATGCGATATGGCGGTACTTTGAGTGTTCTCTAGATGAACGCACGGACGGGCGGACAGACAGACTGGCAGACAGACGGACAGGTAGACGGATGCGTAAAGCGGCTATGTGCCACAGGGTATGCAAGATGGCGGTACTTTGAGTGTTCTCTAGATGAACGCACGGATAGACGCATGGACGAACAGACAGACTGTCAGACAGATGGACAGGTAGACGGACGCGTAAAGCGGGTATGTGCCACAGGGTATACGAAGCGCGAGATGGCGGTACTCAGAGTGTTCTCTAGATTGACGCACGAACGAACGCACGGACAGAGAGACAGACAGACTGGCAGACAGACGGCCAGGTAGACGGACTCGTAAAGTGGCTAAGTGCCACAGGGTATGCGAGAAGGCGGTACTTTGAGTGTTCTCAAGATTGACGCACGGACGGACGCACGGACGGACAGACGGACAGACTGGCAGACAGACGGATAGGTAAACAGACGCGTAAAGCGGGTATGTGCCACAGGGTATACGACGCGCGAGATGGCGGTACTCAGAGTGTTCTCTAGATTGACGCACGAACGGACGCATGGACGAACAGGCAGACAGACTGGCAGACAGATGGACTGCCAGTCTGGTGGACTGCCAGTCACTGGTGGACGCACGAAGTAAATTCGTGCGTCCACCAGTGAGACGGACGATACCTCGTGCGACCAAAATGCCATGACTAAATAGCAGCGAGCCAATTTGGTCAGCAATGCCTTCGCCATCAAACGCTTCGTCGCCTTCTACTGAAGCAAGAGTGCATGACCGGGGCGGGACGACCACATCATCATCAATTATACGTGAAGTGTTGCGTATTGCGTCTGAACAGTCAACTAAGCCAGGGCTGTTGCGGAATGTAATTGAACGGTCCGGGTTGTTGATGACGGCACCATATTTTCTTAAGAAGTCCATCCCTATGATCAAGTCCTTGCAACACGATGTGAGAATGACGAACGTCGCCACGAAAGCAGAGCCACCGATGTCGAGTCTTGCTGTACACCTTCCGACAGGCATCAACAGCTGGCCGCCTGCTGTCCTCAGGTGAGGTCCCGTCCACGCAGTCTTCACTTTTTTGAGGCGTACGGCAAGGTTTTCACTTATGATAGAAAAGTCGGCGCCGGTGTCAACTAAGGCTGTTACTTGCTGTCCGTCTACCAAAACAGTAAGATCTGTGGTCACAGTTTCATCGGTGTTACATCTTCTCGGCTTTACGGCGTCCTGTGGTAAAAGTAACGGGGGCTTTTTTTCGTCGCCTTGACGGCCTGCAACCTCACCCCCGGAGGTCGCCGCCTTCAGTTTCCCCGGCGTGGACTTGGTGACCTCCTTCTACTGACGTCGGCTGTAGTTCGGTGGCGCGACAAAGGCGGATATGCGGGAGACGGAGAGCGTGGTCGACGTCCCAAACCTGGCTGGTAATCAGGCACACTGTCGTCATTATTGGCACGGCGGTTGTCAAAATGGGACTGAGACAAGGGGAGTCCATGAGAATGAGTGTCCCGGCGTGGTGCGTAGCCGTCGTTGGCGCGTCAATCGTCAGACCATAGCCGAAGAGGTCGAAACATATCTACGCGGTGCCAGCAATGACGGGAAATGTGGCCCACACCTCCGCAGGTAAAACAAAGCGGGCGCCTATCTACAGTGCGCCAGGCGTCTGTTTTACGAAGCTGTGGACACCGCAACGGCTCGTAATGTGGCAAATGCCGTGTCTCGTTGGGAGACGGCTCTTCGTACGGCGGCATTTCGTACGGCGGTACGACGGCAGGTCGTCGCGGTGTCTGTTCTTGTGGCGACCAAGGAACGGCTGCCGATGGCTGGCGGTACGACGGCGCAACGGGCGGCGGGCGGCGAAACGCGGCTTCGTAGCTCATAGGTCGCTGATCGTCGGTAGGATCAGCTGTTGAAAACGCTTGGCGTATTTCTTCGCGGAAGACTTCAGCGACAGACGCCGCGGTTGGTTCCATGACCAGATTCCAGAACTTCAGCAGCTCTTCGCGAACAATCTCTCTTATCAAATCGCGAAACGAGCTTTGATTGTCAGATGCTGTAGCGGCGACTTGCATGTGGGCGCTGCTGGACAAGCGATCGTATTGTCGGCATCGTAGGTGAAGCGCCCGTTCAATAGCCGTAGCTTCTTTGATGAAGTCTGCCACGGTGCTTGGCGGGTTCCGCAAAAGTCCGGCGAACAATTGCTCTTTAACGCCGCGCATGAGGTAGCGCAACGTTTTGTCGTCGGTCATGTGCGGGTCAGCTTTACGGAAGAGACGGGCTATGTCCTCAGCGAACATTGCGACCGTTTCCTTGGGTTTCTGAACCCGTAGCTCGAGTAAATGCTGCGCACGTTCGCGCCGGTCGACATCGGCAAATGTGTCGATCATCCCTCTTTTAAAGTCGCTCCATGATGACAAACTGCCTTCTCTGTTCTCGTACCAAGTTTAAGCGCTGTCGTCGAGATAAAAATAGGCGCGGGAAAGCCTTTGTTCAAGGGACCACTGGTTGGTGTTAGCGACACGTTCATAGTGATCAAGCCATTCTTCGACGTCTTCATGTGCTCCACCACCAAAGCGATCAGGCACCAGCGGTGAAAAAAGGTTACCTGAGATGGCGTTGGCAAACTACTGTCTCGTAGTAACTGTTGTGGATTGGCGGTGGCCATTGGTAGATCTGAGCGGTGCTTTGTAGAGTGTTCCTGTGAGAGAGTGAACTCTGGAAGGAGGCCTCGCAAGCGACGACTAAAGCGATGCACGGGAGTGTCGACAAGTGCTTCTGGGCTGGATGAATGGCTCCCCGTGGGAGTGTGGAGCAAAAGGCGGGGTCGCGGGCCAGTACCTCCACCAGTGTCGCAGTACAACGCCAAAAAGCACAAGTACGCCTTGAGGCAGCGAAAGCAGCGTGTTCTCAACAGCTGAGCCACAAGATCTTCTTCGTTCTCGCGTAAAGCCAGAGGCCCACTACCTGGTGTCCGCTAAATCACCCCATCATCGTTTTTGTCCACATGTAGGCACGGGTTAATATATACAGAGGCGTTACAAATTCGGCACTGGGGCCGACAGAGACTCGAAGAGCCGAGCTCTCCTCTCTAACACATAGGTCTGCTCTCAAATAGGTCTGCTGCGACACACATGTCTGCTTTCACTTAGGACCGCTGATCGCGACGCGCCGCAGGGCTTCTTTTATGTGCACCGGGTCCAACCCAAATGTCCAACCAGAAGCGCCGCTGGTCATGAGGTCAGACTCCTCCAATGGGGTCGCCGCTGGGCCACGTCATTCTTTCTCATCGAATCTGGAGAGGCTGCGCTGCAGGTGGCTGCACCCAAGGACGAGTGACGTCGCTAGGCATTGCGTCAGCCGCCAGACAGGAAGACGCCGGTTGTTTACTCGATGGGCTCGCGGCTGAGGTGACTCACTGCACGTGCACGCCAGAAAGGCACCGTCGAGGGTTGATGCCGTTGAGTTGTTCGCGTCAGGCGGGCTGGCCTTGACACAGATTGCCTTTTCCAGAGGCACGGACGTTTGCTGCGGACTCGCAGGCATAACAGCACCCCCGCCGCCAGACAATGCGCCGGAAAGACGAGCTGCTTCCACGTGGCTCGGATGTCAGGCGCGCTCGTTCGCCAGGTCCCTCTAGGTTTGCCTCCAGGGCCATGGGGAGAATACATCTCCAGACTCTGTTCCGGGAACACATCCCATTCTTGAGGACGGATCCCAGCTTTACTGGCTTGTCGCCACAACTTGCCGGCCAGCTTCGCTCGTCTCTGACGATCCTTAGTTTCAGCACTTGTCGATGGTTCTGCAACTTGCCAAGAACGGTTCGACAACAGACAACACACGACACAAGCAAGTGCCCACGGTCACCCGACAGAACACCAGACAAAGTATAGTACAACATATACCGAGCTACGCGTCCATCGGCATTTCTTTCCCTCTTCATCCAGAGGCACATGTGGGACACAAGACTCTTAAAAGGACAACTCAAAATTTTACACGTACAATAGCTTAACCAATTAGAATAGAACATACGGTTGGCTCCTTGAGCTCATTCTGGACGAGAGCGCTCAGCTCAGGTCGTGATGAGGTCAAAATTTTGCCCCGAATCGCCAGCAAGAAACCGAAAGGTGGAGAAGGTACTAGTTAGAACGCACGGCTCAATGCACCTGCATTAGCATTTAGTTTCCCTTTTTTAAGCGAACGTCAAAGTTGTGCAATTGGAGTATCATGCTCCATCTCAGTAACCGGCCACTTTTAGGCGATGATACCTATGCGGTACCAAGAGCGGCTCACACTTGCGACGTTCCACAGGGTAACAACGATACGGCTTGCTACGGATTGACTCCTCACCGCTTAGCTCGATATCGTGTTCCATAACCCTCGTGTTTCCAGGGTGGTCCGAAAACACGTCTCCAAACTCGGAAACAATCTTTCTCAGGTCCTCCTTCTGGACTTCACTTAAGCTAGGCTCCAGGTTCAACTGCTCCAGGGTTACCTCAGATCCCTTTTCGATTATATCACTAGAACTCAAAATTCCTTCTCCCTCTTCCTCTGGAGCAGTCAACAGCTAATTTACGACCACTTGACGTTGAACGTATGGTTTCATCAAGTTGTAAATTTTGTTTGGCCGCCTTCCTAATTTCACTTCATATTACGTATCAGAAAGCTTCGATATTACTTTTGCGGGCCCTTCCCGATGAACCCCAAGCTTGTTCTTTTTGGACGGCCGCAGCAGCAATACCTGACTTCCTACTTCAAAAGCGCGCTTCTTCACCGATTTCCCGTAGTGCTCCTTCGACAGCACTCGTGCCGCGTTTTTGCGGCTTTCCACTAGCGCTTTAATCGAGAGGTCCTCACGCTGCTCTCGAATGAGCGTTTCTCGATCAACCCTCGACAGCTCACTCCAACTTTCCGCTACAGGCGAGAGCGTTGCAGCCCTCTCGATCTGATTCAATGCGCCATGTGGTCTCCCCTTTCTACGGAAACGGCGCCGGTCGCTTCGGCGACGGGCCGCTCGCGCGACTGCTCACGTGACTCACGCGAAAAATTTTCTTTTAGATGCGGAAGCATCTTATACTCGCGCCTTGTAGTGCGCCGTCCGCACCGCTTCTGAACATTCGACAGCTGACGCGCGCGCATGCGCCGTCGCCCACCATCTGTGCCGCGCGCGCTTCTCCGAGAACATTCGACAGCTGACAGCGCATGCGCCGTCGCCATCTGTGCCGCGCGCGCGCTTCTCTTTCGAGAACATTCGACAGCTGAAAGCGCATGCGCCGTCGCGCTGTATATATACTCAAGGTCGGCGCTCGCTCGCTCAGTTGCCGCTCGTCGGTTGGTTTGTACGGCGCGTCGACGTCCAAGGTCGCGGTGAAATGAATTCCAACGAATCCACAAACACAATGGTCGACGTCCCTTCGACCAGCGCCGCCCTTTCGCATGCGTGTGTACGTGTTCACTCATTTAACACCCCCTCCTACAACCACGTTAACCAATTTAGCCATCGACCCAAGTAAGTCGCAATTTAACACCCCATTTCACAACCACGTTAACCAATGTAGCCATCGACCCAAGTAAGTCGCACTTTAACACCCCGTTAACCAATTATATGCTCCGCATCCTCCTCAGTGTTCCCCCGAGGGAAGCTGCGGGCAATTTTTTTGAGGTTCCGTCGACCCGCCGACAAGTTCACTTGAGAGTTCACCGCATTGAACAAGATCAAGCTCCTGCGAAAGCTTCCGCGATTGCAATCGCGTGAGGGCCATGTACGCTAAGTTGGGGAAGAACGAGTTACACTGCTCTTTGAGAAGCTGCTCTGAGTTGTTGGAGAAAAGATAAGGAAAACGATCGGGAAGCGCGGCAGACACAGCCGCTTCGGTGCGAAGCTAACCGAACGGGCCTTCAATGACAACCGTGGCGATTGGTAAGAAAGCACTCTGCTCCTCGGCGACTTGCCTGATCCGCGCGAATTCTCCTCTAAAGTCATTCGGAGACACCAATGAAGGATGGACAACATCCATGGTGGCCGCTGAGTCACGAAGTGCTCGACACGTTTGCCCATTCACGCGAATTTCTCGGATATACGGCTCTAACAACCGCCTGTTCTTTTCCGCTTCTCGTATTGTTGCAAAAGCAAACTTTTGCTTACAGTTTATCGCGATGTGCCTTTCCTTTTTGCAGTTGTAGCAGATTAGCGGTTTCCGTCATTCAAACGCCCGTGTGGTATCAGTGCGTTGTTTAGGAACCTCGCTCAATTTCTTCGCTTCCGTTTGCCCTTCCCCTACAGTGTTCTTCGAAAGAGACGGGTCCTTCTTGAAATTACGGTGCGGAGCGGGTTTCCGTTGATCAGGTTTCTTTGAAAAGCCCTCTTTCCTTTCATTCTTTTCAACGCGCACTGCTCTGCTATGCAACTTTCGGCGAGTATAATACTCCTCAGCTAACTTTGCTGCCTTGTTTAGCTGTACTTCACCAAGTTTGTCCTGCAGCCAAAGTTTGACATCCTCCTCGATGCAGCGGTAGAATTGCTCCAATGCAACGCATTCCACCACTCTATCGCGTTCGTCATAAACACCTTCGCCCTTGAGCCATTCTCATCCTTCATGATGTCAAGGATCACTTGCTTTCGTTTCGCATGGCCCAAAGTAATGCCAAGTTCCTCACAAATTTCGATGAGTTCCTTCACTTTAAGGTTCTCCATCGTTCACACTAGCCTCTTGCTGTTTGCCCCTGTTAACAATTTACTTGCCGTACCCACTATAAGTCAACTAGCAAGACGCGCAAGCAATTTTTACACTCCCGTGTTTACCCGCGCCACATTAACTTTGGTTTCAAAGCACTTTGACTTTGCTTGAAACGATCGAAGCTCACTTCAATGCTTCACACAGCCCTTCTCTAAACTACTACAACCTGAGCTAGAGTAGTCTGGTGAACTGAGGGGAAAATATCAGGCACTCACCGTATCGATGGCGCTGACGCCGGCCGATCCCGCAGCTGCCAACCATTGTTGCGAAGCACGCCTCCGACGACGTTACGAAGGGCGCCTCGAAATCTCACCGCTGCAACCACTGTTGCGAAAGACGGCGACACCAACACGGTCCCGAAGGCGCCACTGCTTCGAACTCCGCAGGGAAGGTCACCAGCCGTTTGGTAGCGTGGGTTTCTCAGCTCGCGACTGCTTCTGCGCAAAGCTGATAGACGAGCGGACGAGACTACGGTGAGTTAAACAAGGTTTATGTACAGCATATATACAGAGGCGTTACAAATTCGGCACTGGGGCCGACAGAGACTCGAAGAGCCAAATTCTCCTCTCTAACACATAGGTCTGCTCTCAAATATGTCTGCTGCGACACACATAATCTGCTTGCACCTAGGACCGCTGATCGCGACGCGCCGCAGGGCTTCTTTTATATGCACCGGGTCTAACCCAAATGTCCAACCAGAAGCGCCGCTGGTCATGAGGTCAGACTCCTCCAATGGGGTCGCCGCTGGGCCGCGTCATTCTTTCTCATCGAATCTGGAGAGGCTGCGCTGCAGGTGGCTGCACCCGAGGATGAGTGACGTCGCAAGGCATTGCGTCAGTCGCCAGACAGGAAGACGCCGGTTGTTTACTCGACGGGCTCGCGGCTGAGGTGACTAACTGCACGTGCACGCCAGAAAGGCGCCGTCGAGTGTTGACGCCGTTGAGTTGTTCGCGTCAGACGGGGTGGCCTTGACACAGATTGCCTTTTCCAGAGGCACGGACGTTTGCTGCGGTCTCGCAGGCATAACAATGTACACAAAACAGCGTAAACTATCCATTTACTGCGTCTTGTACCGTTAAAAGTGTGAAAATGCTATATTGTGATATTCACGTGATAGCGCAGGCCAGCATCTTGAAACCTAAAGAACGATGTCATTTAGCGAGATACAGCGTTCTGTACTGTACTAAGTTGGTGAAAAACTGTGAGGTCATGCAAATATCGTAATTGTGAACGAAACAGCGTTACCGAGCGTTTTTAGATGCAAGTGCGAAGGTTAGGTTTGGTTAAGTGATGTAGCGTCATAAAACCGCAATAAACAACGTCAGCTATTGAGATGCAGTGTTTTTCACCATTACAAGTCGGAAACTGCGATATCTTTTAAAAAGCGCTTGTAAGCGTCGTAATGTTACAGAAAGCATTGTAAAGTAGCGAGTAAAACATTTTCAACACTAGAAGTGCGAAGGTTAGGTTGAGTTATGTTTGTTTAAGCTAGGTAGCGTCGTGAAACCACCGAAAACGACGTCATTGAGATAGTGTTGTTTTGTTGCTACTACGAAACTGCGATATGTGAGATATTGTGAATGCACACAAAACGGCGTGAACTAGCCAGTTACTGCGTCTTGTACCGTTACAAGTGCGAAACTGCTATACTGTGATATTCACGTGATAGCGCATGCAAGCACCGTGAAACCCTAAAGGAACGATGTCATTTGGCGAGATACAGCGTTCTGTACTGTGCTAAGTTGGTGAAAAACTGTGAGGTCATGCAAATATCGTAATTGTGAACGGAACAGAGTTACCGAGCGTATTTAGATACAAGTGCACAGGTTAGGTTAGATTAGGTTATGTAGCGTCATAAAACCGCATTTAGTAATGTCAGCGCTTGAGATGCAGTGTTTTTCACCATTACAAGTCGGAAACTGCGATATATTATGTGAAAGCGCATCAAAGCGTCGTAAAGTTACAGAAAGCATTGTAAAGTAGCCAGTAAAGCGTTTCTAACGCTAGAAGTGCGAAGGTTAGGTTAGGTGGAGTTAGCTTTGTTCAGGCTAGGTAGCGTCGTGAAAGCACCGAAACGACGTCATTTAATGAGATAGTGTTGTTTTGTTGCTAGTACGAAACTGCAATATGTGAGATATTTTGAAAGCACACAACAATGCGTGAACTAGCGAGATACTGCGTCTTGTACCGTTACAAGTGCGAAAATGCTATATTGTAATATTCTCGTTATAGCGCATGCAAGCATCGTGAAACCCTAAATAACGATGTCATTTAGCGAGATACAGCGTTCTGTACTGTACTAACTTGGTGAAAGACTGTGAGGTCGTGCAAATATCATAATTGTGAACGAAACATTGTTACCGACCGTTTATAGATACAAGTGCGAAGGTTAGAAGTGTGGCAGCTTGGGCTAGTTGGTATGGCATGACGATGGGTACAGCGCGAGAACAAAACGACGACACAGAGACAAGAAGGACACGAAAGACACGAGCGCTAACTTCCAACTGAGTTTATAGCGCAGATCACGAAAAGATATAGAGGAGACAGTAACCATATGGCACAAAGAGCACAACATGAGTAACAAAAGAACGAAAACAAACAACACAAAAACGAAAGCACTGAAAAACAGCAAAGAAAAATGTACAAGAAAACGAAACAGAAAGCTAAAGAGAATACAAATACCTGCCCGCACCGAAACCTTCGAGGAACGTGTGTTCCTTCTCGGACAAAGCCACGGAGGCCTTCCTAATACCAGGCACCTGTTCGCGTGCCATCTGCGCGGCTTCGACAATGACTCGGGGTGCTTTCATCTCTGTCTTTTACAGCGTCACTGTGTCCTTGAAGAGGGGAACACAATTGCACTCAGTGCAGTGCTGAGCAAGAAAACCATCCTTCCCGTTTCTAACACTGTTAGCGTGTTCTCTCAGCCGATCGATCGTTCAGACACCTCCCGGTCGTTCCGATATAACAAGCACCGCATGAAAAGGGGGTCCTATAGACAACTTCCCGGGAGCAGGCCGCATACCTGTTTCTATGTTGAACTCTGCATTCCGTTGATGATTGCGTTTTCAGGGATTTGTAGATTTGGTGAGGCTCATTAATTTGAAAAGTGCCGAGAACAGGACACAAACTCCAACACGTTTTCCGATTTTCTTGAGCCTGTGTGATATCTGGTGTATGTATGGAATCACGGCTATCCTTTCACGTTCTGTATCCGTGTTGCTCAGATTCTGTCGCTTCCTCTGCTCTGCCTTATTAGTCTGCAGGGTCGTCTCTGCAACAGACGCGATAAACGCCTCGGGGAAACCTGAAGCCTTAAGCCGGGGAACTTGAGCTTTGAAGCTCGCAGAGATGTTGTGGGCGCACGACCTATTAGGGCATTCTCAAGGCAGGTTCGTGCTATGCCTCGCTTAACTTACTGTGAGCGGAAGAAAATAGAAGTAGAGGTTTCTGCGCACGTGGTTCATAACACCAACAGATGTGCTGTGAGCTAAAAACCAGTTTTTAAATCCAAAAAGCGTAATTTGTCATTCTCGGGGATTTCATGTGTCAACACAAGAGGCTTTAAAACAATCTTCGAACACACCTATAGTTTGAGTCGCAAACGAGTGAAACGTAGAAGAATCACAATTTAGAAGAACCAAGAAATCATCCATGTATCTGAATATTTTGACGACATGCGAGCCTTCTAACTTTTCCATGTGTGTATCGTAATCGTTATCGTCCGCTTTACGTGTCCGTCTACCTGTGCGTCTGTCTGCAAGTCTGTCTGTCTGTTTCGTCCATGCGTCCATCCGTGCGTCCATCTAGAAAACACTCAAAGTACCGCCATCTCGCATACTCTGTGGCACATAGCCGCTTTACGCGCCCATCTACCTGGCCGTCTGTCGGCCAGTCTGTCTGTCTGTCCTCCGTGCGTCCGTCCGTACATCCATCTAGAGAACACTCAAAGTACTGCCATCTCGCATACCCTGTGGCACATAGGTCGCTTTACACGTCCGTCTACCTGTCCGTCTGTCTGCCAGTCTGTCTGTCTGTCCGTCCGTGCGTCCTCTAGAGAGCACTAAAGTAACGCCATCCTCGCATACCCTGTGGCACATAGCCACTTTACGCGTCCGTCTACCCTTCCGTCTGTCTGCCAGTCTGTCCTGTCCGTCCGTGCGTCCATCCGTGCGGCCATCTAGAGAACACTCAAAGTACCGCCATCTCGCATACCCTGTGGCACATAGCCGCTTTACACGTCCGTCTACCTGCCAGTCTGTCTGCCAGTCTGTGTGTGTTCTTGTCCATGGCCGTCCGTCCGTGCGGCCATCTAGAGAACACTCAAAGTACCATCATCTCGCATACCCTGTGGCACATAGCCGCTTTACACGTCCGTCTACCTGTCCTTGTGTCTGCCAGTCTGTGTGTCTGTCCGTCCGTGCGTCCGTCCGCGCGTACATCTAGAGAACACTCTAATTACCGCCATCTCGCATACCCTGTGGCTTATTGCCGCTTTACACGTTCGTCTGCCAGTCTTTCTGTCTGTCCGTCCATGCGTCCATCCGTGCATCCATCTAGAGAACACTTAAAGTACCAGCCATCTTGCATACCCTGTGGCACATAGCCGCTTTACACGTCCGTCTATCTGTCCATCTGTCTCCCAGTCTGTCTGTCTGTCCGTCCATGCGTCCAATCGTGCGTCAATCTAGAGAACACTCTGAGTACCGCCATCTCGTGCGTCGTATACCCTGTGGCCATTACCCGCTTTACGCGTCTGTCCACCTGTCCGTCTCTCTGTCAGTCTGTCTGTCTGTCTTTCCGTGCGTCCGTCTTGTTCTTCCATCTAGAGAACACTCAAAGTACCGCCATCTCGGATACACTGAGGCACATAGCCGCTTTACGCGTCTATCTACCTGTCCGTCTGTCTGCCATCGGTCTGTTTGTCCGTCCATGCGTCTGTTCGTGCGTTAATCTAGAGAACACTCAAAGTACTGCCATCTCGCATACCCCGTGACACTTAGCCGCTTTACACATCCGTCTACCTGTCTGTCTGTCTGTCCGGGCCGTGCGTTCATGTAGAGAACACTCTGAATACCGGCATCTCGTGCGTCGTATACCCTGTGGCACATACCCGCTTTAACGCGTCCGTCTACCTGTCCGTCTGTCTGCCAGTCTGTCTGTTCCTCCATGTGTCTATCCGTGAATCTATCTAGAGAACCCTCAAAGTACCGCCATCTCACATACCCTGTGGCACATAGCCGCTTGACGCGTCCATCTACCTGTCCGTCTGTCTGCCAGTCTGTCTGTCTGTCCGTCAGTGCGTCGGTTCATGCGTTAATGTAGAGTACACTTAAAGTACCACTATCTTGCATACCCTGTTGCACATAGCCGCTTTACACGTCCGTCTACTCTCCTTGTGTCTGCCAGTCTGTCTGTCCATCCGTGCGTCCGTCCGTACGTCCTCTTGAGAACACCAAAGTACCGCCATCTCGCATCTCGTACACCGTGTGGCAAAATAACGCTTTACGCGTCCGTGTACCTGTACATCCGTCTGCTAGTCTGTCTGTCAGTCCGTCCGAGCATCCGTCCGTGCATCCATCTAGAGAACACTCACTGTACCGCCATCATCGCATACTCTGTGCACATAGCCGCTTTACGCGTTCGTCTTCCTGTCCGTCTGTCTGCCAGTCTGTCTGTCTGCCCGTAAATGCGTCCGTCCGTGTGTTCAATCTAGAGAACAATTTGAGTTCCGTCATCTCGCATACGCTGTGGCACAATGCCGCTTTACACGTCCCGTCTGCCAGTCTGTCTGCCAGTTTGTCTGTCTGTCCGTCCCATTCCGTGAGTAACGTCCGTGCGTCCATCTAGAGAACACTCAAAGTACCACCAACTCGCATCTCGTATAACCCTGTGGAATACCGCTTTGCGCGTCCGTCTACCTGTCCGTCCTTCTGCTAACCTGTCTGTCTGTCTGTCCGTGCGTCCGTTCATGGGGTTCATTTAGAGAAACACTCAAAGTAACGCCATCTCGCATACCCTGTAGCCCACAGCCGCTTTACTGGTCCAAACTACCCTGGCCGTCTGTCTGCCAGTCTGTCTGTCTGTCCGTCCATGCATCCGTCCGTGCATCCATCTAGAGAACACTCAAAGTACCGCCATCTCGCATACTCTGTGGCACATAGCCGCTTTAACGCGTCCGTCTACCTGTCCGTCTGTCTGCCAGTCTGTCTCTCCGCCCATGCGTGCGTCTGTGCGTCAACCTAGAGAACACTAAGTTTCGCCATCTCGCATACCCTCTGGTACATTGCCGCTTTACACGTCCGTCTGCCAGTCTGTCTGTCTGTCCGTCCGTGCGTCCATCTGTGTGGCCATCTAGATGTAGTGAAGAAGAGGAGCTTCAGCGGCATTTCTCGGCGCATCAGGGGCATCGCCATCAGCATAAGCTCGTGCTTGCTGCGCTGGCCGGACGCTGCTGACTGCTTCGCTTTCTGCGTTCTGCGCTGCAAATAACCTCGTTACAAGTGGTGGATTCTGCTGGGTTTCGATCACCCTGGAGCTTCGGAATCGCATTTTACCATCCATCATGCCTACCGACGCGAGCGCCGCTCCAACTCCTCCACCGGCACCGCCTACTGTTCTCTGCGCCGGTTCTCTGCGTCTGCGAGATCCCCCTGTCTTCTCAGGCACAGAAGACAAGGACGTTGACGACTGGATTTCAATGTACGAGCGAGTGAGTACTCACAACAAATGGGATGACACCGCCAAGTTGGCCTACGTCTCTTTCTACCTGTCGGACGTGGCCAAGCTGTGGTTTATAAACCACAAAGCGGAACTCCCTACATGGTCGGTCTTCAAAACGAGCCTCACACAAGTTTTCGGGCGGCCTGAGGTACGCAAACGCCGTGCCGAACAACGCTTACATACTCGGTTCCAGCAGCTTGGTGAGAATTTCACAAGCTATACTGAGGACGTTCTGGACCTTTGCAAGCGAGTGAACGAGTCAATGTCCGAAGAGCTTAAGATCAAGCATATCATGAAGGGCATTGAGGACGACGCTTTCCAAACGTTGCTTTCTAAGAGTCCTCGCACTGTTCTAGAACTGACGAGTTATGCCAGAGTTTTGACGAGTTGCGCAGGCAACGTCTTTCCACCCGACGTCCCTCGGTGCTCGACGACTCTTCGTCCAGCTTTTCCACTCTGGCATAGGAGAAGACCATGCCCCTCTTCTCTCCAAGATCAAGAGTTCATCCGCGCTGAGGTCGCTCGTCAGCTCTCTTTGATGTCCTGTGTACCCGATCAACCACGAAGATCGCCGTCTACACTCCGCGACTTCATTCAAGACCCGGTCGCACAAGTTCTTCCTCCCCCCCGTGAACCTCCCCCAGTCGCCGCACCTCTCACGTACGCCGAAGCCGTTCTCGACCTCGACAGCCTGCGTTCCAGTCAGCGCCTATGTATTCGCCGCCGCCCTTTTCGGCGCCGACCTATTCACCGCCGACCTATTCACCGCCGCCTATGCCGATACCACCTCGGCCACAGTTTTCTGCCCCCCAGCCGCAAGTCGGAGTCTACTCCGACCAATGGCGGACCTATGACAACCGTCCCATATGTTTTTCTTGTGGTGGTGTTGGCCACGTGGCACGTTATTGTCGTCGTCATCGCCAGGCTGCCCAGAACATTCAACGAATGCCCTCTTTCGACCCTCAGTTTTCGTCTACGCCTTCAAGCCCTCCTTCCTCTTCCTTTCCTTCTGATCGTCCACACGGCCCGACCCGCCGCTCCCCATCTCCACGTCGACGTTCGCTTTCCCCTGTGCGTCGCCGTTCCGGACCCACCGACCAGGAAAACTAACGGTCGCAGTTTCCGAGGCACGAACTGCGTCCCCGTCGCCATGCACAAGTCCTCGCCCCTGTCCAGCTAACGTCATTGAAGTGTCAGTCGATGGTATCGTCATCATGGCGCTTGTTGACACCGGAGCCGCTCTATCCGTCTTGTCCATGAACCTGTGCCGCAAACTCCGCAAAGTTCTGACGCCATTATCCGACCTCTCTCTTAGAACGTCTAACGCAGAAAGTGTACACCTCTCGCAGCCTGCACCACACGAGTCGTCATCGAAGGGATTGTGTATATCGTCGAATTCGTAGTGCTGCCCTCGTGTCCCATGACATGATACTCGGCTGGGACTTCCTTGCGAATAATAATGCCGTCATTGACTGCTGTCGCGCCGAACTTGAGCTATCTGCCCTACCTGATGTTGACGCTGTCGAAGCCTCCCTACCGTGTTATAAACTGTTTGTTTCCGACGACACCACCGTACCACCGCGCTCTTCTCTGCTGGTGACTGTGTCGTGTGACGCTATTTCCGACGGTGATGTTTTATTTACGCCCCTGCCCTGTTCATTCAACGAAATGTTCTCCACTGCCCATTGCTCTCCTTACTCTCCACCTTGGCGTCACGAAGACGCTCGTGTACAATACGATAGAAGGGCCTTTACCTTTATTCTATGGTGAATGTCTCGGTCACGTGCATCCGATCGGCGCCAGTCACATTTTGACGCTCCATCTAGTTACTTTCTACGGACCTCAGCGCACTCATTTCTGACTCAGTTGTTGACCAGTCACTCCTTGACGCTTTCCACCGCTCCATCGATGTCGCAACGTCTTCGTCAGAACGAAGCCAGTTAGTGAACCTGCTGCAAAAGTTTCGTACTTCTTTTGACAGCCACGCTTCTGGCCTCCGTCGCACATCGAACATATCTCACAAGATTGACACAGGAAGCCACACGCCTCTACGGCCGCGCCCCTACCGAGTCTCAGCGTCGGAGCGCCGTGTTATTGACGACCAGGTTGCTGACATGCTCCAACGGGGTATTGTACAGCCTTCTAACAGTCCCTGGGCGTCACCAGTCGTTCTTGTTAGGAAGAAGGACGGCTCCATTCGGTTCTGTCTGGACTATCGACGTTTAAACAAGATCACCCGCAAGGACGTTTACCCGTTACACCTCGAATAGACGACGCCCTTGGCTGTTTGCAGGGAGCAGAATACTTCTCTTCGCTGGATTTACGGTCTGGATACTGGCAAGTTCCTATGGAAGCATCTGACCGAGCGCAAACAGCATTTGTCACACCTGATGGGTTATACGAGTTTACCGTTATGCCTTTCGGCCTTTGTAACGCTCCAGCCACTTTGAAAGAATGATGGACGCTATTTTACGAGGCCTCAAGTGGAACACATGGTTATGCTACCTCGATGACGTAGTTGTCTTTTCTACTGATTTCGACACCCATTTAAATCGTCTCGAGCACGTCCTCACAGTCTCTCACCGACGCCGGCCTTCAACTCAACCTCAAGAAGTGTCGTTTTGGTGCTCGGCAGCTCACCATTCTTGGCCACGTCGTATCGCGGGACGGCATACTTCCCGACCCCGCCAAGCTTCAAGCAGTCGCCGATTTTCCGAAGCCAAAGAACTTGAAGGAACTTAGAAGTTTTGTCGGCTTGTCGTCATACTTCCGACGCTTTATTAGAAATTTCGCTTCCATATGTGCGCCCCTTACGGACCTTCTTAGCGGCGACAAGGACCTATCCACATGGTCACCAGCATGCGACGATGCATTCACCAAATTACGCCACCCTGCT
>WOVY01006681.1:0-81736 GCA_013436015.1 Rhipicephalus annulatus
CCCCGCCCTGGTGGTCTATTGGCTAAAATACTCGGTTGCTGACCGGCAGGTCGCGGGATCGAATCCCGGCTGCGGCGGCTGCACTTTCGATGGATGCGGAGATGTTGTAGGCCCGTGTGCTCAGATTCGGGTGCACGTTAAAGAACTCCAGGTGGTCGAAGTTTACGGAGCCCTCCACTACGGTGTCTCTCATAATCATATGGTGCTTTTGGGACGTTGAACACCACATATCAATCAATCAATGATCGATATGTGGGGTTTATAGTCCCAAACCTCCGCAGAAGAATTATTGGCAAACAATATGGCGTATCGAAAATAGTTTATCTTATTTTTCACGTGGTCGTGTATAAGTGGTCTTTAGGCAATAAGTTCCTTTTTGCGTCATTTGTTGCCTCGCGTAACAAGCGGGTACTGTGTGCATGACAAAGATTGTTACACCAATGTTTGCTCAAGGTTCCCCTCAAGGTGCTCAGTGCTGCTTTTTCGCCTGGTCTCCTAATAACACTGATGCGCAATAAACTCAATTCAACTCAATATACAGTTAACGACCATTTCGAGAGGAAGCAACGACAGATAGTTTAGCGTTATATCCACACTTTCTTCATTCAAAGGAAAATTCTGTTCACACTAATTGTATTGGTGTACTTATGCAGGCACCTGGGAACCCGTTAGGAAACTTTGACGCAAATACAATGAATTTAAACATTGTACTGCGCCCCCTATCCCCACGATTTGTACAGTTTTAAAGGAAAAGGCTGAGAAGTTATAATAGGTTACCTAGAGTAATATGACAATAGCAATATTATTAACAATTGCACGCTACAGTTAGAGTATTCAGACTATTAGCATATTAAAATACACACATTCTTGAATATATGAACAAAAGTGTATAGCTTATAAAAATATAACAGCGATCATTCATTTAAAAAACGGTGTTGATGCCTCCGTCAGAGAAAACGGCATATAACACGAAAGTAAACCTCACCTTAAGGGAATGAATAAATGTTTATTGTACATTTATAAAAAAGGTTTGCGTAATGTATGTTTCGGTGTTTTACAA
Source organism: Rhipicephalus annulatus (assembly GCA_013436015.1). Classification (NCBI taxonomy): domain Eukaryota; kingdom Metazoa; phylum Arthropoda; class Arachnida; order Ixodida; family Ixodidae; genus Rhipicephalus; species Rhipicephalus annulatus. The sequence goes on from WOVY01006681.1 coordinate 1,061, forward strand.
CGATAGCCCCGTTCAACGTGGATATCTCTTCGTTGACGTTTGGTACATCTTCATCCCGATGACTAACATCCACGATAAATTAATTAAAGTATTGTGGTATCTGTAGATGTTGACCCCAAAAGCACAAGTAAAGGAAAAGGCGTAATAGCAAGATGAGCGTAACTTATTCGACGCGGAAATTGGGCTAAGGACGCCATTATTCAGCCTGTTGAAGTGTGATTGAGCCTCGCGTCACCTCTGTGTGTGCAAATTATTGTCGAAGTGGAAGCGCTTCGATAAAGTTGTTTTCCCCATATCTATATATATATATATATATATAGATATATATATATATATATATATATATATATAGATATATATATATATATATATATATATATATATATATATATATATATATATATATATATATATATATATATATATATACTGCCTATATATATATATATATATATATATACTGGCTGACGAGTGAGGTATGTGAGACCCCCCCCCCCCCCACTCGTGAAAGAGTTGGTACGCCACTACGGCCTCACTACTCTGATATCAACACCACGACATTTGAAATAAACCTATATTGAGAGTCTCTGCCGGCTTGTTGCTAGTGTTTGTGCTACCTGTGATTTGTCCCTCCATTCATTGCTTTCTTTGTGGTGGCTGTGGCCGCTGTCAGTGCGGCGCCCATGTCAGAGTTTAGCGTAGTACACATAGCCAATAATGTCTACCTCGCCCACTCATCTGCTGTTGCTTACTTCGGTGCTCTTTGAGACCAAACCTACCAATGGGTGCTCTAAAAAGGTGTTTAAATGAATAACTGTTCAACATTCGCGCAAACTAGGTTTGCAGTCGTGATCAGTGGGTTATAAGCAACCTATTGCAACAAAAAAAACATGGCGCACAATCTTTGTCAGTGCTCTTTGAATGTAGCTTTTTGATGGTCCAGACTTTGACAGCAGGGCTGCAATGTCGATGTGTGCTGCATGTCAGAGAGTTAAATAATATGGGCCGTAAAATGAAGAGCACTGAAGTAGAGCCCACTGATTCCGTACAGATAGTTAACTTGTATACCCAGCAGCTGTGCTCGGACTGAGCCTTGCGTAACAGTTTTCAAGCTGTGTTTTTTGTGGATGTTATAGTGTTGCATAAGTAGGTGTGACTTTTCCCGCGCGTGTCATACAATGTTAACACGTCCCTGTCTTCTTATTGAAGAAGACAGAGAGATTAATGTGCGCTCGGTAACTGTTTATTCATGGAACGCGACTTCGTCCTTCTCCTCTAGCGACTCTGTCCTAGGCACGTGTCACACGCGCACTGCACCGCATTGTGCTATTATTTTTTTGTGACACTCACACGGCCCCGTTGCTTTGGTGCGCCTCCAGGAAGTAGAGCGGCTGCATAGAAATTTTGACTTGCTTACCGTCCGACAGTCGTATCAAGAGGGAGTGTGCAGTACCGTCGTTTCCCGGTAACACTTTACCCACACGACTCGCCTTCCATGTAAGAGGCAGGGTCCACCAGGACAAAAACGTCGGGCTCTGCCCTAGAAGACAGCGTAGGCCCTATGCAGCAATGAATATTCCTTTTTTCACCGCTTCTACTGTATCCGTAGTAGATGTACCTGATGGCGCACTCGTTTTCGAAGGTAGAATGCAGCGACTCTGGAAGCAAGACATTGTCATTCTGTGGGGCGACTGCTGACTAAAAGGTGCGATGGTGTCAGACGGACTGTTGATATGACATCCGAATAATTCAGTGGACGACTTTTAACTTGCGCTTCGACTTACGCCAGCATGCTGAGCTGAATCGCACCATACAGCAGTCGTTCGTGTGCTTCGTCAACCAAGAGGTGGATGAACCGTTGATTAGCAGCAAGCAAAACCATATGCTGCTACTCTTAGGTGTTGTCGAACTCCTAAAGTCTGCCTCCTACACAATGTAGTAGGTGACGGTCAAGAAATCGCTGTAAAGCCAGTATTCTGGATGGCTTCGGATCTCGCCGTCCTCTTTTTAAGAAAAGCAGCTCATTTGTGATAGTCGTGTGTTAGATAAACTTCAGTCAATTCATACCTGCCTCGTTCAACTCTGAAGCCTTCGGTGGTCCTGTTGAAGACAGCTCCTTCTACGAGGCATTACGGTAGGTTGTCATGATGCAAACAGTAACCCAGATTAATCAGGAAAGACATTCATAGTTCGAAATTTCAAGCGTAGGCTCACTGGGGCGCATAGAGGGAATCACCATGGCGGTGGGGCATGATGATGTTACTTCAATGGTATCTCCAGGGGTAGCAGCTGTTGAGGTAGTAAACGAAATCTTCGAAGGCCATTCTACGAAGGACCGGTCTACCACAGTGGCTTGCGACTCCACACGTGAGCGAATCCGCCGGATTGTCGCTGCCTGCGCAGTGCCTCCAAAAACACCCAAAAGTGAGTCATTGTATTTCGAGAGAATCGTTTCTCACAAAAGTCTTCCGTCATTTAGCGTCAACCACGATTCACTGGATAGCTATCGAGGAATATCTGCTGAAAAAAAATCTGGCACTTGCATGTTTCTGCAATTTTTCATAAGTAGTTCCACAGCCTCGTAGCCACCGCACATGCAAGCAACACTGGATGTGGCAGCACAATGGTCTTGAGTGGTGTGACCCTGCTCTTGCTTATGAGCAGCTGAACCTTGAACGTATCGCCTTAGGTCTTGAAACGCGTGTAGACAACAATGCCGTATGCCAGTGGGCTTGCATCATAGAACACATGCAGTTCAAAAGGTGGAACCTCCCGGGAAGTTGAACAAACAGCGCAGTGAGGGATGTTCAGTGAGGAGAGCGTCGGTAGTACGGAAGTCAAACTTGCCACTGAGTCTGAATGTCTTTCACTAAGGAATCGTCCCATGGCGAGTTCAATGACCAGAGTTTTTGAAAAATAACTTTCCTCAAATGGAGAACGAAGCAATAAACCTTGACAAATCGCAAAGTCGTGCAAATGACTTCTGAATAGCACGTTTTGTAGCTGAATGTGCAGAAACGTATGCGGAAACGGCAGTGCAGCTGATCTGGATGTTGTCACCTTGCGATCTCGCACTTAGCCGATCACCTTTGTTCTTTTTTCGACTTCGCCAATGGTGTCGGTGGAGTTGTTTTTAATGAGGAATTGTCGACAAAGAAGCCTCGAATTCGAGCACCACTTTATCAGCTGCGTACCTGAATTAGCTAAAATAGTCTGTGCAGCATGGTAGATTTTGAAAGCCTTTTCATCGGTGGAATTTACTATGACAAGGTCATCGAAATAGAATGCATTCTGTCGATGCGTACCTATTACTGGCTCCACCTTAGATGTGATGCTGCAATGTAGTAGCCAGGAGGAATGAGCTTGAGGACGTTGCAAAAGGCACACGAGTCATGAGCTTTTTAACGATGGAAGGTGGTATTCTCTTTTTGTCATTGATTCTGTTAACTTATAAAACGTGGAAGGCGTCGGAGTCTTGAAAGACAATTTGTAGAGAGCATTCCGGATGCCTGCCGTTCAAATAGTTTGGTTCAGTTCGAGCTGTATCAGCAGGCACAACAGTTCAGCACCAGGGTTGACATGCTTGTATAAGATATTGTTGAAGAGTGACTGTCCACGTTTGTGCGAAAAAGCGTTGAACGCAACACAGAACTTCGTAGTGAAAGCTTCGCGGCAATCTACAGCTTGGTGTGAAATGTGTTCTGCCTGGGAGCCTAGACCGATTGTCATTGCCTCTGCAAAGGCAATCTGTATCAAGGCCAGTGAGTGAGGCCGCCTGACGCCATCACATCGACAACTTCATCTAACCTGGCGTTGCTGGTGTGTCTTGCTCAACGCACAGCGAGCTCCTTTAACCCACGGGCCCGCTAAGAAGCCGATAATACAAGCGGAGCCATTCAGTCTGGCGAGTCCTACGCAATGCGTGGCAACATCACTCGTCTATGGATGCAACCCAGGGGCGGTTCCAGCCTGGAGGATTTTGACGCCATGGCAAGCGGCTGTTCTGATTGGACATTGCTGATGGAAGGGTTACCTGAGGTCTATAAAAAAGCCAAGCGGTGCGTCACCAAGCAGCTGTCCTGTGTGCCATATAGAGAAGACGACAGTGTTAGAGCGTCGCAAGACGTATCGGCTCTTCAAGTACCTAAGCTGTCCGCCCCAGCACCGAGAGTGTAATGTTTCTATTCCATGCTGTATACTAATCTTGCCTTAACTCACTGTCATTTTGTCTGCTCGTCTGTCAGCTGTGCGCAGAAGCAGTCGCGCGCTGATAAACGTACTACCGAAGAACCTTGGTGGCCCTTGATCTCGGCGCACTACGCGACAATGTCGGTGGCAGTGTGAGTCGTAACAAAGGTAACAAAAAGTTGCTCCGGACCCTGCAGAAGTGTCGGCACGTTCGGCGCGTCTTTTGATGAAATATTCACAGATAGTGCGCTCTTAGTTTTCCAACAAATTTGACTGTTTTCGAAGCGCTAAACTTGGCGCTTTAACCGGTTTCGCGTGACATTTCGGTTTGTAGTAGCGAGTCTTCCCTGGTACTTTATCATAAGCGGAACAACATACTAACTAGAATCTTTGTGCACATACTGCCTGATATGACTCATTATTTTTTGGTCACAAAGGTTGGCTGCTTCCGGAGGGTCGGTGTTACCTAGCGGATCTAGTCGCCCCATCTCTATCGGGTCGGTCATACATGATGTGGCTCGGCTATGGCACTGACATGCTGACGTGCTGTAGTTCCCGTGAAGCATCTCGGTAGTGGAGTCTGTTTGGTAGATACCTTGCACCAGCCATCCAAATATTGTATCAAGGGCGCAAAGGTTGTAACTCAGGTGTTGGATTGTCCCTGTCACTATACGCCAATTGTTGTCCGATGAAATCATGAAACTGATAGCATATGTCGGTTGACCTTCTGGACGCTGATCATCGACTACAAGCATCTTGCGACCGCGCAACTGCATCAGACAGACCTTGCCCGAGGGTCGGCGTATTCACGATGCAGATTTCTGGCACTTGCACAGCATTCACCGTCATTTCGCGTGCATCGAAATTACTCTGCAGCTTGAGTTGCAGGATTCGGTATCTTTAGATGCGGGAATGTTTGGAATTGCCAAACCTTTGCGGAGACAGGTCATTTGTGCCGATGGAACGTAGACCAAGTCTCTTGGACAAGTCACGTCGTATGTTCTTTGCCTGGCAGTGTTAAGCAGTATACGAACCAGCTCTGAATTGAGCCTTCTCGACGCTCATACGGTGGCCGTTTGCACAATACTGCTGGCGATGGCAGCGCAGAACTGCTTGCGGGTGCACTGGTGATTACTGGCACACCAACGGTTTTCATTGTGTCACTTTTGTTGGGATATATGCAGTTTTCCGGTTTTCATACCTTGCCTAGAACTGCAAAATGCTGCTCTTCGCGCAGTACTTGCACTTAAGTCACGCTGGGTTGCGGCGCTGTAGTGCTACGTGTTCGTTTCTGGCGCACTTGAAGCAGCAGTTTTTTCTCAATTACTTTCACTCTGATGCTTCAATCCTGAGGCATCCAGGCAGCTGGTGCGAAAGCTTCTTCCTTTGTACAGGTCGCACAAAAGTGATATGTTGGAGGAGCTGTTTACAGTAACGGTGGCAAGCAAGCTGTCGATGCGCGCGTCTACGAGGGTTGCATAACAGACAAACTATACTAGGAGCACTTGGACCGCTACCGCGTAGTTCGCTCGCTCCAGTTGGAGAGTCTCGATCGCGCGTTTTGCTTGTTTGGTTGCATACCACTTTATATAACTGAACCTTTCCATGTCAGAAAGCTTGTGGTTGGTGTGGATCGTGGCCTCAGAATTCCCCCAGAAGCCCTGCCACTCGCGAAGTTCCCCAAGAAAAACAGGTACCTGTAACTTCAGTAGGACAACTCACAGCAGTGATTGGGACCTTCCTTCAGCGGAGATTCCTTGGGGCTTGGTTGCGGTAGCAACGACATGAGCAGTGCTTTCAGCAGGCCTTGATCGTTGAGTTAAAAAGCTTAGTGGACAGGCCTCATAGTATTACGGATATTGTCGTTATAATTGAAAGCTGTCTTCATTTCCACGTCATATACTCGGCGTCGTCGGTTATGAGCTTAGTAATTCCTTTGTTGAAATCTGCAAATGTCCTGTTTTTGCCTAGTAGGTCATCCAAGATGACTTGCAGATCGGCCAAAGAAGAATTCACCGCTTGCAGAGCTTCACAAGTGGACATAAAGGAGGCTTGCAGGGTGGCTGGATCTATTTATCTGCTGCATCGCAGGCGGTTCATCTGCGGTGCATGACGCCAGTCTTCTCCCAGCACCAAACTTGTGTAGAAGACAGGGAGTCTAACGTGCGCTTGGTAACGCTATATTGACGGAACGTGACTTCTTCCTTCTTCTCTAGCAGCTCTGTCCTTAGCACGTGTCGCACAGGCTGTGCGCCACTTCGTCCTATTCCGTTTTTATCAACTACTGACTGTAGCATCTATTTGGCCTGGTTTAAAATATAAACATACTGCTAATAGCTCTGTCTGGTGTTCTTGGTCCTTCTTGTGTCCATCTATGATTCTGTGCTACATTAAAGCTTCTGAGGTAACAGAAGAGCAGGGTGCCGTTCCGCATCTTTATTGCGTCATCATTGCCATCAGGGCCCAAGAACCATCAGATCTTTTTTCTAGAGCCACTGCCGAGTGGCATCATGAACTGGTGATAGTGATGATGACGTATTTCAGCCAGGAGTTAACACACCTGTACATTCCATGGACGGTGGCTTACATGAATGAGTTTTGAAAGGCTATGACACTTTCGCTGGCTTTGACGCTCCTGAACCTGCTTCATTTAACCGAGGTCGACAACCATGTTTTGACTGTTAACTGAGCCTTCCTCAGAATAAGCGAAATAAGTCAAGGCCCTGCTCCAACAATAAATGATTGCTTCTCGTTATCTTAAAGAATTCAAGAAAACCCCGTTGCAAAGCATCACAACATAACAGAAGTAAAATCGCAAGTCTTACGTAAAACCGCGTACGCTATTTTGATGGGAGAACATGAGGTCTTAAAGAAACAAGTGAGAGAAATTATCCGAGGTGCCATCACCCAGCCACCCAATAGTTTGTGGGCGTCTCTCATGTGTTAGTTAAAAATTGAACATTGGTGACATATTGTTTGACGGCATCAAGCCTGCTGGCCTGGATCACGACCACCACCGAAGAATGACTGACAGAGCATTGTGTGTTATTTCTCAACCTACGAATTCTCAAGCTGCTGGCGGCAAGCTGTGTTTTTTGTGCACGTTAATTTCTTCACATTGATAGAGTTATCACAAAGTGAAAACAGTGCAGTCAATGTCCCCTATACCTTCGTTGCCTTTGTTGTGTGTTGTTTTTTAGTATTGATATGTAAAACAAAACAAAAAAATGGGAGCTTCAAGTCATAATTTTGGCTGCGCGAACGACAGTGAGATTTGCGCAGATATTGTTCGTTGTATTTGCCACGTTTTGTGGCACACTTATCCAGCAGGTGGCGAAGGACATTTAGCCCTATCAGCGTCAGCATTGTCCGTCTTTTATGCAACGATAGAACCACGCGATATCGGCTCTGGATCGCGTGCTGCTGCTGTATCGCTATTGGAACTAGTGTTCCAATAGCGATACAGCCGACCTGCGAACGCAATAGACGGGTAACCAAACAGGGCAGCGAACAAAAAAAAACTAGGGAACCTGGTATAATTCATTCGCTGTCAAAAAAAAAACAACTTATTGTCTGTGAAGAGAAATCTTGTCTTGCAGTTGAATAAAAATAATCAAAATGTGAGAATGGGTATGGAATGACAAATGCGTGTAACATCTTACATGATTATGACAATATTCCCAAGGTGGTATTTCCTGTCTAGAAGAAGGTGTGCTGAGGCTTTCCATTCTATAAAGAAAAAGAAAAAAAAACATAAGGTTTAGTGGTTATAAATTTAATGAAGTGACTGAACTTTATTGTTATATTGAGACATATTAGTGGCGTCTATTTGTTTTGAAATACTCAACTCCCGAACGCGTATTTTAGCCAGGCATTTCAATTGTGTAGTTACCCAGAGCTTGGCTAATGACTCGTCCGCGTTCGAACAGAGGTTGTTGTAGTTGGTTTATCAAGTAAGATAGAAAAAATCTACGTATAAGTTATATACCTCCATCTGGTATGGAGTGCTAACGTGTGCTGTCTGTTTTTTGTTCATTGTCTTAGTCGTACTGAGCTTTCCTATTATTTCGATTTCAGCCATGATTTTGCCGTAGGTCTACTCGCATTAGAGAAAACGGGATGGAGAGGGGCAGGACATATCTCAATGTTTCATTTATTATTGGAGGTCTTGTGAGCCCATTAGGCTATATTGCAATCGCTGAAGAATAGATGACACTGGCGTGGTACCACGAAGAAAGTAAAGCTTTAAAGCATTCAAGCTGCAAATGGGCAAACAAGTGTACTTGCCATATACCTCATAAGCTTCCGTATGAGTGTGGAATACTATAAATACTGACTCAAATCACGCTAAACATTAACTGCTTGTTAGCGAATTTCTAATTTATTTAGCAAAAGTTCATCATGTGCACAAGCCAGCGTGACTATATTTTTTAGAGAAAAAGTCGAAGCATATCCACCGAGTGAATCATGATGAGTGGAGGAAGCGCTGGAGGGTTATATATACAAATACTGTATATAATTGAAGAAGAAACTCTACAATTCATAAGTTGTAGCTATACGTCGCTTCCATTCCCCTTCAATAAAACATCTTTATGGTCGGTGAAGTGCTGGATCGGTGGTGGGGTATAGTGGGATGTTTGCAAAAACGAAGTAGTGGGCAGATTGCAAAGTTGGAACTATAGGTGGTCTTGTATAAACAAGGAATGGACATGGTGAGACAATGTAAAGTTCTTTTACGCGCACTGGGGTTCAAGTGCACGACTGTCTTGCGTTTAATATTGGCTAATTCTCAACACTATTTGTCCATGGTCGGTGATGGGGCGTAGTGGGATGATTGTAAGGGTGAAGTATTGGGCAGCTGGCAAAGGTGGAACTATACGTTGTCACATACATACATACATACATACATACATACATACATACATACATACATACATACATACATACATACATACATACATACATACATACATACATACATACATACATACACACATACATATACGCATGCATGCATACATACATACATACATACATAAATACACACATACATACATACATACATACATACACATACACACATACATACATGCATGCATACATACATACATACATACATACATACATACATACATACATACATACATACATACATACGTACGTACATACAAGAGAGGGATCGGCCTTCAGGAGCTTCGCCCCTGATAGTCGATGCAGCTTTAATCAAGACTATTTTTTGCTAAATGTAATGTTTCACGCATGAGCCTTAAATCAGGCATTTCCTTAGAAGTCACGTTGATTTTAGGTGACTTACCCGCCATGGTTGTCTAGTGCTTAAGGCACTCGGCTGCTGACCCGCAGGTCACGCGATAGAACTCCGGCCGTGACAGCCTCCCTTTTGATAACGCTTATTTGTTTATCAAAACAATGCTGAAATACTTAACAACATAATGCGGCGAAAATAGACTTGCAACATCAATCTACTCTAGCACACACTAAGAATGGGATCAAGCTACTAGATTTGCAGACGTCCACACCTTAGCACTTGCGAGAACGTGGATCCCTTAAAGGGTTTCTTCGGAGCTCCTATGGAGCACCTTTCATATGTCAGGATTGGTGGCACGTGAGAAAATAATGCACCACAAATTCCAACTCAAAGCCGCAGTTCTATCGGTCGTGGCATACTTTCCGCCTTTGAAGTCCTATAGGAGACTACCCAGTTACATGTAGCGTTTGTACCAACAATGCTGTTGAACAAAGACGCTCAAGGTGGTGTGCACAGGTGGGTAAAACAGTATTTTTGTGGTAATGACTACGTTCTGGTATTGAAAAAATAGGTTGTAGGCTCATTCCTTCAGCTTATAAGTTAACATTCGATTAAATAATGCGATCGCAACTACCCCCGAAAAGCTATAATTTCCCAGATTATACAGATTTTGTTCCAAAACCACTGAAACAGAGCCAGATGAGTGCAGTGAACTTACCTGTCCCGAAATAATCAAGAAATGGCTTAACTCTAATATTGTCAAAACTGAACGGACTGAATTCGACAGTGCGCCAAAAAAGTTATTTTATTAGATGCACGTTGGTGCAGAAGCTCCTAACCAATTATCGCATGCTCATTTATTAAGGATATGGATTGTTAGAGTTTAGAAAAAACACGTTTCAAAAGGGCTCTGCAACACTTGCTGAGCATGGTCAGAAAACACTGCCCATAGATGTCAGACTCTTCTCAGGCAGCGCTGCGAAAAACGCCGCCATCAGCAAATTCCTTCCGCCCGTGGCATGGCTGGGTTGTGCAAAGAGGGCCGTCCACAAGCAAGTGTGCATCGGCTACTATATGAGCTCTTTTATTTTACTGAAGTTATGCAGCTCATTCAAATTTAGACACCGTATTTTATATACTGCATAGTGCACATACAATAGGAGCAGTGGTGACACTATTGTCTTCATCCTTCCCGGTCGTCTATAAGGAAGAAGGCCCATATATGCTTCTACCTCACAAAAGTTGAGGCTTGGGCCATCAGGTGATGCATATATGACAGATAAAGTGCTATGAAAAAGACAACAAAAAAGGAGAATGACACACACCGAAACGCTTCGTCCAGTATGCCTCTTTTTGTTGCGCTACTCATATCACTTGATTCATTAAGTATGCTTTACCGACTTGCCCAAGCCTCGACAATTCTAAGGAAGAAGCCTATATGAACCTTCAGCCCTGGATGACCGAGAAGAAGGAAAATATCGGTGTCACCACGGCCCCTATATTACCCGCACTTTTGCAGTTGATAAAATAATGTGTGTGGTCTTGAATGAGTGGGATAACATCAGTCTATGTATGTGTAGGTAGGCACCGAAAAACATACGTTGGCTGCGGCAAGCACAAAACACACGGACGCACGTCCGTACCAAACCACACTAGTGCAAGCATTAAGCTGTAGACTATGGTTGAACTGAACATAACGTAAAAGTAATAGATTGCAGTTACTAGGTAATGTAATTGCAGTTGGAGTAATGTAATGCGATTGTTTATACACTTCTAATTGCAAAACCGCAGCTCGTCAGTAATGCTTGCACAATAATTAACTGCTGAGATTGCTGTTGCTTTCGAAAGAAGTGGAGCCAGGCTATTTTTTCTGTACAGTGGTGTCAGTCACGGAAACCTAAATATGATTACAGAAGGAGCAATGACCGAAAACAGCACAAAGAGTGCAAGATGCCGTATAAACTCTGCATGACTAACTGCTTTCTTTTTTAATTAGGGGTAAGTATTAACGCAGTGGATAGCCAGCATATTCAGTGGCATCAGGCTCCACTGCCACACATTGTATTTGTTACTTTTGCATTTGCCACTGCAGTGGCAAATGAAAAAAGGATATGCTAGTCAATAAGTGCCATGAAAACCGCACTGCGACAGAAGTTTTATGCCTTTCTTGCCTAGGTATCAACCTTGCCTTACCCTTTCATCTTGCTCACGCAGACTAATTAAAAGGTGCAGCTTCAAGGTGACAAGGTGACATACAGCTTCGTAAGCTGTACGCATCGCCCTAGTCCATGTGAATGCTTAGTTACATGCTTAAGGGTGCATTCACTGAGGCAAATGTGTACTTATGAAGATCTACTACGGTACTCATGCGATTTGTGGTTAAAAGGAGCCGATGCGACGCGAAACATATAAATGTCCTATCTATATTGCACAAAAGCACATTGTCACTGAGCATATAGATGACGGTTTGCACAGTCGTAAGAGATCCAGTACAGCTAACATATAAAATAGGTAGTGTGTAGTTATCTGTTCAATTGCAAGGAAAAATAGTGTTATTAGGAGTGGTTCACATTGACGAGATTACAAAATGTTGTAAACCACTATTGCTTTCACTAAATCACCACTGCATGCTGGTAAATTGGAACTATTAGTTCTATTGATGCTACTCAGCTAAAAAAGCAGAACACCTTCCTAGTGCAGCTTAGGCTGTTCAGTGGTTGCACGTTAAAAAAAGTTTAAATGCCGTGACTCACAAAGCACCACCCATAAACCCATGCCATCAAATTAAATATGTAAGCTTCCCGAAAATTTTATACAGCAACTAAAATCCCAAAATTTTTTTCCACAATTTTAAAATACAATATCTTTACTCGGTGAAACGGATTCCTGAACAACATACAGAGTTTTCTTGCTACAATACCGAAAAAAAGATTCTATTTTTTCCGTGTTTTCCGATAAATAGAATGCCTGATCTCACACTTTCGCGGCAACACTTGCATGAATATTGTGCAGTTTTTATACCATCAGAGTGCTTTTGTGCAGAAGAAATATTGATGTGCTTTCATGTGCGTGAACTTAAACGCCAACGCGGGGCGAGGCATTATAACTATGAATAAACAAAAATAACATAAAGATACACATGTTGGAAACCAGGGGAATAAAAGAAATTGTGGCAGAACGTCAGAACTTATGCTCAAACTCACAGTTGCACAGTTCAGCTACGAAAAGTTTGTCACACACAGATGAAATGTCCGTTCAAACACAAGTCCACCTTAATGATCGGCTACACATGCATAGCTGCCGGCAATGGTCGCCCAACCAACGTAGCGGGTGAACAAAACGTTGTAAAAACAAATTCGACAAAATGGAATGTATTAGCACGTAGGCTAGCTTCGCGGGGCGCACCTTGCATGAAACGATATGCTGTGTTGTCAACGCATGCATCAACCTAAGTATCACGTTAGTTTTAACCTACAAAAACCAAGAAAGACTGAAAAGAAGAGCGTGTACATTACGCCTCTGTTTTCCACTCTCGGTCATTTTTCGCGATAAAAAAAGAGAACAAAAATTAAGAAAATGCCCCAGCATATGCGTCTTAGAAACGGTGGATGGTCAGAGCTAACAGGCACCATCCCCACTCAAGTATAAATAAGCTGAATAGATGTCCATCGTGAACAGAGCGCCAGGCAATACTGCCAACAAAAAGAAAGCCGCTACGATTCATTTCAAATTCCTCGCTAAACCACAGCCGCGCATGCGCACTCTGCTTTCTACTCTAAACAATCCAAATAAAGAATTACTTCCCCCACTCACACAGCATTTACATATTTCCACTAAAACAGCTCACACAAGTATGCTCACCAGATAAACAAATACTCATTTGTCCACGAGATAAAAAATTGTTCGAAGGCGTTACTTTCGCTGTTAACGAAGCACTGACCAAAGCAACATGAGAGCGGTACCTAATGTTTCACTTCGTGTGCTTTACAATATGAATTCGCAGGGCTTCCCTTCAGTATTCGCAATGTTCATAGACTGTCGCACCGCCTAACGGAATTAAGGAGCGTCCTCTGATGGACGATCAGTAAGCTGACGCTCCCAATGCTGGGTTGTTTGGCGGTGGTTGCGGTCCTGGCCGCAGTGTTCAAGCGTTAGCAAGAAACGAACACAAACCACTTTGCATGTTTCGTGCATCAGTGAACATACCGGACAGTCCGGGACGCGATAAATTCGATTCGTTCTTGCGAGACACTAAATAATTGCGCTTTCGAATATTGCCCTCAGAGTACACATATCAATGTCTCGAGATTTTCTGCATTGGATAAATAAATGCTAACGTCTGACCATTTCAGCTGAAACTCACCTTGTTTTACGTGCATATAGCATTCGTCAGTGCTTTTATAGTTCTTGAATCCCATAACATTCAATTCACGCAAAAAGTAGGACAGGCTCGCAATTTGTGCTTCCAAACCTTGGCCGCACTGCGCCACTTGTTTTTTTACGTTCGTTGATAGATGACAGCAGACTGCAAGCAATTCCTTTTTTGCCGGGTACTGGAGCGAAATGATCTCCCCCCCCCCTCCGAGATAAACGTGGTGAGTGAGGCCGTGTGGGTGTTGTACGTGGTGAATGACGCGTTGTTAGTGCTACCGAAGTCGTTTGGTGGAGAAAATCCGTTGAATTACTCTCAGCACTGATATTGAAGGAAATCGTCTGGACGTCGAGGATTTTTCACTGGACGCAGCAGGCTGTGAACGCACTGAGAATGACAGCGACGTTAAACGATCGCCCCGCCGCGGTGGTCTAGTGGCTAAGGCACTCGGCTGCTGACCCGCAGGTCGCGGGTTCGAATCCCGGCTGCGGCGGCTGCATTTCCGATGGAGGCGGAAATGTTGTAGGCCCGTGTGCTCAGATTTGGACGCACGTTAAAGAACCCCAGGTGGTCGAAATTTCCGGAGCCCTCCACTACGGCGTCTCTCATAATCATATAGTGGTTTTGGGACGTTAAACCCGACATATCAATCAATCAACGTTAAACGATCAGCTGCTAGCTCACGAGCGGAGAGTTGCATTTCACGTTCCGTCGTGCGTCGATGTTTTTTCACGCTCGGAAGTCACTTTGATTTTATTTGTTGTATAATATCTTTCAGTGAGCTCAAAATAAAAACATACTTTTTTGTGCGTTGAATGAATACCAGTTACAGTGGATATTACAAAGTGCCGCATGCCGCGAACACGCTGGAGCTCAACCAGCGAAGCGAAATAGTTAAAGCAATAAAATATGCAGTTACGACTACAGTCGATGCTAACTTCCCCTGTAATTCACTGCTGCCGTAAGAACGGCGTTGTTGTGCAGCAATTTTTCGTGATTCTGACGTTGAGAAAAGCGTACGCGTGTATTCATTTTGCTATTCTTCTTTCGATCGCACTGATGAAACCTGCAACAACATCCAAGTGCAGTGAATTGCGCACTGTTAGAGTATGATCATGACTGGCACACAAGTGCTATCAAATGGGGAGTTAGGTGTTAGCTTTCTGTTGAAGAAACAGCTGCATGATTCTTACAGCGCAAGTAACGACGGCGTAATATGTTGGCAAACCATCGCTTCGTTAAACATTTGTTCCTGTGCAGCCGCAACGGTGCGCTATTGCTAGTGGCCTACTACTGCGACAAATTCGCCAGACAGGCTCAGCACAAATGATCTCGGAGTGCCGTTCAGTTCATAGGTGAATTTCGGTTCGCGCTGTTTTATGTAGTGCACACTGCATTGCGCAAAGCATCGTTGATACACGGTCAATCAGCTGACTTCACCACCCTTTGCACTGCAACGAGAAATGAGTCAGCGAACATTAAGCAGTTGCTATTGGTAGTGAAAGTACTTTTGTTTTATATAAATAAATTTGACCATCAAGAGTTCTTCTGGCGAAAGAGGCACGGGGAGTACGTCCGTGTGCCCTATCTTTTCTTACGCGAGTTCAGGGGTTGATTATTCTTCCGCAACTATATTGAATAGCATGGCGCGCCACCTACAGGCCATTGGCATTGCGAATAGTGCATATTCGTAATAGGAAGCAGTGGCAGCACGCGCAGGATAAGCACAAAGCGCACGCACATTTCAAACAACAGAACACTGCTAATTGAACTCGATTGATCGAGATGCGACACGCAACGCACGCACATAAAACGACAGAGTCTTTTGGGTATTTTACGTTAGAGAACCCCAGGTGGTCGAAATTTCTGGAGCCCTCCACTACGGCGTCTCTCATAATCATATGGTGGTTTCGGGACGTTAAACCCCACAAATCAATCGATATGTTGGTTATTGTGCCAGCGCACGCAGTGACATGTAAAGCGACGCCATGGGCCCTCCTGCGCTTTGCGGCAACTGCGCACACGCGGTGGTATAGGCAGCCAAGGTAGTCTAGGCGACGAGACTTTGCCGCACATGCAATCATGGTTGCATCCAGTGCAACGCTGGCTCCGGCTGTCGACCGGTTGCGCAGCCTCAGTCTTCTTTTTGTGACACTGATCTGCTGCGTTAAAATCTTTGACTGATTTTATTGATTAATATGTGGGGTTTAACGTACCAAAACCACCAAATGATTATGAGATGCGCCCTAGTAAAAGGCTCCGGTAATTCGGACCCCAAGAGCTTCTTCAACATGCACCCAAAGCTGAGCACACAGGCCTACGGCATTTGCGTCTCTATTGAAAATGCAGCCGCCGTAGCCGGCATTCGATCTCGCGACCTACGGGTCAGCAGCTGAGTACCTTAGCCACTAGACTACCACAGTGTGGCTGCGTTATACTCTTTTTTAGCAGTGTATTCGATTAGCAGTGAGCATTGCAACAAAGCAGTGAGGCCAGCACGAGCTGCTAGTCAGAGCACACGAGCAAAATGCAGAGCACCTTCACCAACCTAAGGTCTCTAGTGCAAGAGCGAAGCTGGTGGCTTTTGTTTAGCTGCATGGATTTTTAGGGACGGCGTATTCACGGCTACACTGGCGATATTTTATCAGCACCTTAAATTCGGGAAAGTCCTCCACGCAACATTGCATGCATTGGCTGTTATACTGTTCGATTTGAACATCGATTCGTACTCAGCTTGCAGTGCTTCTAACAAGACCGTGGCTGAAAATATTTCAGTAATGTCGACTTCTTGCTGTCTACAAAGTCGAAGCTTCAACCTAAGCACGTCCCCTCAGGAAGTAACATCAAATAGAACAAGAGCATTTACAAAATGAAAATCATAAAAAAAGACGTTTAGGCTCCCCTTAAGAGAGCTTCATTCACAATTTATTCAACAAGGCTTCCGTCATTGTGGGCCACGCTCCACACGAGTGAACTAAAGGTATTTTTACGCATTTTCTTTACGGCCGGTGAACTCTTCCTAAATTTCATTATGAAGTTTTGAGGATACACGTAAAGGAATGTTCGCAGTATTCACCAATAAAAACGTGCTTGCCAAAAATACATCACGTCAAGGTACATTTCTGGGACCTAATGGCCCACTGACAGGGAGGTTATGACTGGTCAACTGTGCGGTTGTTTTTTTTTAAGCGGCGAATGTTACACTTCCTGCTATAGGAGCTTTGATCTGAGGGGGGGGGGGGGGTGATTCCCATGACTACACCACTGGGCGCAACATTACTTTGATACGAGAAAGTTTGTGCAGTTTGTGGGAATTCACTAATCACACTTACTACATAGATGAGAGGAATAAATACAAGAAGATTGGTCCTCTAATAAATAACCGGCACCCCGTTTCTGCCTTCCGTCTTTGTAGCTGGCGCCCTTTATCGTTGAAGACTGCGTTTCACTTGCACTACTTTAATTCTTGCTTCAATTTATTATTAGAACTGCAAGAGGCTAGTAGCAGGGGCCTTGATGGTATCAGGATGGTTAATGCACACTTAAAATATAAGCGTAGCTGCCCAAACACATCGTGCATTTGTCGCCTTGTTCGTTACACCCATAACATAAGGGTGCCATTACGGTATTGCAATGGTATTTTATTTACGAACGCCTTTGTTGTAAACTAAGCCTGTAATAACGGTGTTAATAAAGGTGCATTAACGTAAACACCTGTATTACACCCTCAGGGGTTGATAGTTTTATGCGATCTATCTTAAGGTGCCCGATATTACAAAAGCTCATACAGACACCACCTTGCAAAACAAGAAACGTTGCCTTACACTACTGTCGCTAAGCGACCCTCCAGATTTATTTTTGAAGGTAAAAATAATAAACGTCTTTATTCATAATATTTTAGAGTCTAGGTTGTCTTTCAATCATCTTTTGAATGCTAACACTTCTTTCTTCCCTTGGTGGACTAGTGTAGCAAAAAACTCGCATTCGCAGGGTACTCGTCACAACGAATACCGGAAGAAGATGCCCAGATGATCGAATTTTCCGGAGCCTTCTATTACGGCGTCTCTGATATACGTAGGGTGGTTTTGGGACATTAAATCTCACATATAGTTCAATCAATCAAAACAGCAAAAGGAAAACACTGTGCGGGCAAATTATTCTATGCAGAGAACATGCGAAAACTACCAACACCTCTGAACTCAGTTCATAAATTAGCTATTGAAATTCCAATAACCTATAAAAAACTGTGTGAACTATGATACAATACATGCTCACAATGTATTCACTAGTCAGTCAGCAGCTGCTTCTTCCGGGCACGACACCATTCGCAGGATGGACAGCTTACGTCCATTGGCTTTCCAGGTTAGTTTCCTGAAAGGTGCTACTTGTGTTAAATCCAATGATTATTGTTTATTATTGTTGTCGTGTCCACGAGACCAAGAAGATTTGTTTAAGTGATTTATAGTTTGTGCATCGGAAATGTGTTATGCCTTGTCTGGCGATGTTGACCCAAATCCGGGACCAACGACTAAAGCTCAAGAAGAGGCATTTCCTGCTGCTCTAGACACAATTAAAAATTTGAAGAGGGTACAAGCAGGCTTGCTTTCCGGGCTAACTAGTGCAAAAGCTGGTCATGCTGCTGCTCAGAAAAGGATCGATAAGCTAGAAGAAAGGCAGGAAACACTTCTCGCAGAGCTTAATATTTTGAAAATGAAACAGGAAGCCGTTGAAGGCAAAATTAAGTTGCGGGACGCAAAGATTGCATCACTGTCACTTGCTTCTACGTCTGGAAGCAGCCCGGGGTGATGCTGAGCTAGTGATAACGCCATTCGCAGTGTGTCTGATCGTTTGGCCATTATCGCTTCTCGGTGCGATGACACTGACAACGAAATGCGACGCTCGAACCTGCTTTTTTCTAACATTGCGGATGACGAAAAAGAAGACTGGGCTTTGTCCGAGCAGAAGATTGTGGAATTTCGTTCACAAAAAGCTTGACATTACTGATCCAGCAAAAAATTTCGAAAAAGTGCACAGGTTAGGCAAACATGCTGACAGCAAAAAAAAGGCCTGTAATTGCGAAAATGACGTTCTATAAGGACAAAGAGCGCGTCTTGTCCGATGCAAAAAAGCTTAAGGCGTCCGAGTTTTCTATTCGAGAAGACTTCTCTCCTGCCACACGAGAGGCAAAAAGAAAGCTTTTCGAAATCGCCAAGGCCAGAAAAATTTTTTTAAGCTGTCTGTTGACAGATGGCGCATAAATGATGCAACATACATGTACGACCAGACAACAAGCACGGTAGTGCGACTAGGTAGATAGCTAAGGCATGGTACTCGCACCAGTCAATTCAAGCAGGCACCTAAGCCTCAAAATTTACCGTCACTCACCATGCCATTTACTAATATTCGCAACCTTCTGCGAAAGCTCGACCAGGTCTGTTCCTTTCTTGGTGACACAGGTTCTGACATAATCATCTTAACTGAGACATGGCTCCGTGCCGATATTTTAGACAATGAAATTAGTCCCCTACAAAATACTTTTAACATTTACCATTGTGATCGCGTAAACAGGAGGGGTAGAGGCGTAATTATAGGCATTAAAAAGGCAATAACCTCTTATCTAATGGCGTCTGCTACAAATATAGAAATTGTATGGGTTGTTTGCTGAACTTGATTTGAGATATTATTTGGTTGCTGCCATCGCCCTTCAGACACAAATACATCATTTCTAAGCGACTTACGAAGCACTATAAATCATGCTGTTAGGACGAGTCCAACTGAGCTCGTTTATTTATTTGGCGATTTTAATTTTCATTTTAAAAACTGGAAGCCGCTTTCATAGATTTGCCATGTCTCCACTGCGTTCATTGCCTTAACATTAGCTTTTAACCTAGCCCAGATCATAAGCCAACACACTCGTGACTCGAATATACTTGACTTGGTATTAACGGCGCCAAATACTATATCAAATATAACATACAGAGATGGCTTCAGCGACCACTGGTTAATGCAAATGATTCTTAACGTCTTAATTCATCTCGCAGAAGCTAAAAGAAAGCAATTCGCGATCATATTACAGGTATTTACATTGTTTTAAATGATGAATTATGTACGTTCTTTGAGAGCGTACTTTACCATTCGTTCATAATTGAACCGTACAAGACAACTGGACACTCTTCAAAATAACAACTGGACAAGACAACTGGACAATCAAAATAACAAAGGATAAACAGAACTCATCGTTCAATAAATCACTTAACAGATTAAAAATAAAAAAGAGATTGCACGCAGCGGCTAAACGTATGCAAACTGCTGCGTCGTCGCAAAGGTATAGAGACTTCTTTAGCTACTCCTCCGCGATACGCGCCGCCCTTGATAAGTATTTTTCTCACGATTTACCGTCACTGCTCACCACTAACGCTAAGAAGTTTTGGAAACAAGTGTGCCCAGAACGTCATGATAACAAACCACGTTGCAAAATGAGGACCACATTCTCATTCTAGATCAAGACTGTTCTAATGCTTTCAATACTTTCTTTACATCAGTTTACACTACTGAAGATCATACAAACATCCCTATGTAGCCGACCGTGACTATCTCTTTTTTAAGCCCACTGAAATTACTGTTGTTGGAATTGCATCTATAATAAATAATCTTAAACTGTGCACGGCAGCAGGCGTTAAGGAGATTAACACTAAGATACTAAAAAGTACGGCCACACCCTCTAGTAAAGTATTATGTCACATCTTTCAGCAATCACTATCAACAGGAGAGCTTCCACAAGACTGGAAATTTGCAAAGGTCATCGCCGTGTTAAAAAGCAGCAATAAAAACTCACCTCAAAACTACAGACCCGTTTTTCCGACATCCATCTGCTTTAAGATGCTTGAGCATATAATCGCCTCCAATATTTACAATCACTTAGAGCAGAATAACTTTTTCTTCCCAAACCAACGTGAATTTAGAAAGACTCTATCACGCGAAACACAGCTTTTCGAATTCCCGACAGACCTACATCATCACTTAGATCTAAACCTACAAATTGATTGTCCTTTTCTGGAAATTTGCAAAGCTTTTGATCGTGTTGCTCACTGCCGCTTAATCTCTAAACTCTCTTTTTTATGTAGAGATTCATCAACTGTGTCATGGATATGGAACTTTCTTACTAACCGGCAGCCATTCACCATTGTTAATGAATTTTTATCTCCACTTTATACGTTTCTTCTGGTGTGCCGCAATAGAGTGTTCTCGTTCCACTGCTTTTTCTTATTTATAATAATGACTTACCAGGTAGTTTATCCTCACAAGTGCGTATTTTCGCTGATGACTGTATAATTTAGCAAGCTATAAATAGTATTTGCAATCACGTAATAATACAAAATGACCTCGACCTCATCAGCAATTGGTGTAATTGTTGGCTAATGTTCCCTAATTCAAGTAAATGTAAAGTAATGTCGTTCTCTCGCAAACATTCTAACTCTGAGTTTTCTTACTTTAATTTTGGCAATCGCATGTTCAGTGTTGACTCCTAAATATTTAGATGTATCGTTCACATTTAACCTTCTTCGACTACCCACATCACCAACATCTGCAGTGACGCCTCACGATTATTAAGCTACATACGCCGCAATCTACGTAAGACGCCCACAAATATACGTGCCTTAGTTTACGTAACTTTTGTTCGCCCTCAGCTTGAATTCGCTTTTGCAGCTTGGACCCCTAATTACAGCTATTTAACTAATATGCTGGAGTCGATCCAGAATAGAGCCGCTAGATTCATCTCACAAAACTACGATCATTGCGCAAGCAAAAAGCTAACTAAAAAAAACTTATCACTTCTTTTTGAGCTGCCGACGTGTATAAGCCTCCTTTTATTATTTCATAAAAAACGTACATCAAACACGGCCATTACCAATGACATTGCAAACATCTACATTCACATCAAAGAGACTGAATAATCATCCTTCTTTCACACGCCTGTACGGTAAAACATACATTTTTAACTCATCTGCACTCCCCCGCGTCATCTGCATGGGCATGGGAACAGCCTTCCAGATGAAATAATAGCTGAACGCAATGGAGAAAAATTCTGGCACCTTCCACTCACCGATTTCTAGGATTAACTGCTTGTTTTATTCATATCAAAATCAGCACCTACGCAGTTATTCGCTACTAGTATCTCACTTTTTTTCTTACTTTAACTTTTATTTGATGATCTGAATACTGACATGCCATTCAGTTTTGTTGTGTACTCTTGAGTGATGTTTTTTTTGGATAATGAAAACTCTTTTCACAGTTTGTGCTTGTTTTTAGCTTGTTTTACGTCATTATCTCACATGTATACTTATATGAATTTCATTGCCATTGTATTTCTATTGAATATATTATTATTACATTGTTACATTATTATTAAAATTGTTACATTGTTATTTCTTTTAGAACTTGCATAATTTTGACAATTAGTTTATGTTATTGTTTGTATGGTATTGTACCGATTCCTGTATCTATTTCTTTTATGCTCCCCTTACACAATGCCCTGTTGGGCCTGTAAGATATTTTGAATAATAATAATAATAATAATAATAATAATAATAATAATAATAATAATAATGAACCACAGTGAAATCCTGCATTCTTCATTTATTGCTTGGATGTGACTGCTTCTAGCAATAAAATTGAAATATTTTTTGACAGTCTGTATCCTGAGCGTGTGTTCCGCAATATTTTTTTTGTGAACATGTATGTTATTGCTACCTGTACTGCAGAGGGGGCTGCGGGTCTCTGTCAAGTGATTTGTGCTTCAAGTGGCACATACTCGCAGTTTCCGGCACCATTCATGTAAAAAATAATAAAGATATACATATTATAGTACTAGTATGTTATCAATATTATATATCAAATAAACTTCTGTTTACAGTGACCCGGAACAAACGCGAGGTCCCAAAGCAGGTGCACACACAATTAAACAATGAAAATAACATAAGTACAATGCATACATTATTCAAAAAATAAAAAAAGCAAAAACGCACGCAAACAAAACTAATCTGCAACAAAAGTAATTCACAAAACAAAAGTAATGTGCAACAGTCTCAGCAGAAAACAGCACTTTGCGATAAGTGGAGAGAGCCTGGATGTTGTGAAGGAATATGTCTTTTTAGTACAGGAAGTAATAGCGAAGCCGAATTGTAAGTGAAATAACTGGAAGAGTAAGGATGGGGGTGGATCACCTTGGGCAAGCATTCTAAATTATTAAATGGTAATCTATCACTAACCTTCATGAGAAAAATTTATACCAGCTGCATCTTGCCTGTACTAACCTACAGATCTGGAACCCGGTGGGTAACAAAAAGAATTCAGCCTAAATGGAGGACGATGCAGCGAGCGTTGAAATAGAACATTTTAAGAGTAACCTTGTGAGATAAGAAGAGAGCAGAGTAAAATCAGGGAACAACTGGGGTTAAGGACATTGTTACGAGAAACGATAGACCCAGCAGGCAGCCGCGGCCTTAAGGGAATATATGTATCTACATCTGGTTTATTGTGCTAAGCTGCCAAACGAAGATGCTTGCGCCAGTCTGCCCACTGTCATCCCCCTCTTCGTCGTGTGAATTGTTGTGCCAATCATACGTAGCATGACCCCTGGCGGCGGAAGCAACCGTTTGAGAGCTCTATAGGTCGTCCTCAGAAACAGAGTTCTAGCGACAGAGAGATGGGGCCAATCTCATAAATAACAGGTGTTACCTGCCGCAATATACAATAAAGCCCCATGTAACGACACAAACGCATTTCAGATAGTCCCACCCGACGATGAGGAGAACAGGGTAACACAAGAATACCCGAAGCGAAATGTGCGTCACGATGCGAAACCTCGTAGGCGGCGTTGTTGCTTGCTCCACTACGCCGTCAGACGAGCACGGGGCGAGCTGACAGATGGTCGGCTCGTGGAATAGCGTTACGAGCATGCTGGATGGTTCCCGAGGTGCTGGAAATAATGCTGTCCAAGGCTGAAGCAGGCTGGCCCCATTCCGTACAGTAGGTAGAAAGGTCAAGAACCGCTGTGTCGTGTCTGGACGAGTTGTATACGCAAACGTCGCGTAAGGTAAGTCAAGATCGCAGTCTCGATGGTCCGGTGGTACATACATTGCAAGCATATCTGTAAATGTAAGATTAAAGCGTTCCATGAGGCAGTGGGTTTGCGGGTGGTAAGCTGTGGTCACTCTGTGCTACGTGGAACAGGAACGCAGGATGTCCGTGATGACTTGGGAAAATAATGTATGGCTACAATGTGTGAGCAGCTCCTTCGGCACACCATGAATCATCTTACGTCACGTAACAGAAAGTCAGCAAAGTTGGTCACACAACTCACCGGTAGAGCTTGAGTAATAGGGTAGCGTGTGGCGTAATCACTAGCCACGACAATTCACTTGTTGGCTACTGTTGATTCGAGAAAATGACCAAGCAGGTCTGATCCAACAAAGTAAAACGGTTTCGTGGGTACGACGATTGGTTTGAGTTGGCCAGCGAGTAGCAGCGACGGTGTTCTGCGACGTTGACATAGCTCACATGCTGCGACGTATCGGCGTACCGGGCGAACAAAGCCTGGCCAGTAGAAACGGCACCATACGCGCTCGTGCGCGCGAGATACGCCGAGGTGTCCTGCTGTGGGTGCTTCGTGAAGTTCGGTGATGACGCTGCGCCATAAATACCTGGGTACAAAAATGAGAAGGTTAGCACCATGCGGTGGAAAATTGCGGCGATATAAGACACACTCTTGAAAGACAAAGTGATGGACGAAAGCGTCTGTTAGGAAAAACGCCATGCGGCTGGTGATGTCGATCAGGAGTGTATCCTTTCTCAGTTCTTCCCCAATGTGAATGAAGGCGAAAACTGAGAAAATGGAGTGCATCGTGTTTCTTGTGGGGTCAGCAAGATCGTCCACGGGGTACCGGGAGAGGCGTCCTGGTGCAGGCGTCCAGATTTGCACACGACCATGTATGAAAATTCTTGCAGGCGCAAAGCCCAGTGACCAAGGCGGTCCAAGGATCTTTAAGAGATTTACACCAGCAGAGCGCGTGGTGGTCTGTAATTACCGAAAATGGGTGTCAATATAGGTGTGGCCTGAACTTGGCGATCGCCCAGACGAGAGCTAAACACTCGCACTCTCTGATAAAATAATAGTGTTCGGGAGCGGATAAGAGGTGGCTGGCGTATGCGATAACGAAGTCATTACCACGTTGCCATTGGGCTAGCACTACACCGATGTCATGGCCACTTGCGTCACAACGAATCTTAGTGGGAGCATTAGGGTCAAAGTGTGCCAAATTTTCGGGGTCAAAATTTCGACCAACTGGGGTTCTTTAACGTGCACCCAAATCTGAGCACACGGGCCTCAATTTCCGCCTTTACCAAAAATGTAGCTGCCGTAGCCGGGATTCAATCCCGCGACCTGCGGGTCAGCAGCCGAGTACCATAGCCACTAGACCACCGCTATGGGGCAGAGGCCTGAGGTCATTACCTTGAATCGATATAAGCCATCGGGTGTAATAAATTATGTCTTTCTGCGATCCACGGCATCCATCTCACTCTACCAGCCTTCCGAACGTAGGTCTGTGGAGGAGAAATAGCGGGCACCGTAGAGGTAATCGAGAGCGTCATATATCTGTGGCACAGGACGTCTTTTTGTGATTTGGCTAAATGACAATAATCGACACAGAAAAACCACGTGCCACATTTCTCGAGAACTAGCACAACAGGGGATGCCCAAACACTGCAGGATGCATGTGCCGACACTTTTAGAGACTATTCACTTATATTCAATCACCACAATTTCCTCAGCCTTCGCACAAACTCACTTCCACAATTAGGTCTGCTCACACTCATAGGCCCTCACTCACATTCATACTCACGACTACTCACACTCACGTGTACTCAATCTCGTTTTTACTCACACCAACTCACACTCATAGGGCCTCACTCACATTCATACTCACATCTACTCACACTCATGTGTACTCAATCACGTTTTATACTCGCGCCTACTCACACTTATAGGCCCTCAATCCCAGTCATATTCACGACTACTCACACTCATATGTTGTCAATCATGTTTATATTCACGCGAACTCAAATTATAGGCGCTCAATTGCGTTCATACACATGACTACTCACACTCATGAGTTATCACTGACGTGCATGTTCACAACTTACATTCATGAGCACACACTGTCATCCATACTCACGCCTACTCACTCTGATTGGTCCTCAATCACGTTCACGTTCATACTCACGAGTACTCACACTTATATTTCCTCTCACGATCACACTGATACCTGCTCGCATTCTCATGTTCACACTAACGGCTACTCTCATTTACAGGCATTCTTGACCTTTCTACTCACTCTTACACGCAGTTACAGAGCTGTAGGACTCACGATCACACTCGTGCATACTCACACACATAAGAACTCGCTCACGTACATACTCACATCTACTCATCATCACCCTATTTATGAGCAGCAGCAGCAGCAGCAGCAGCAGCAGCAGCAGCAGCAGCAGCAGCAGCAGCAGCAGCAGCAGCAGCCTAACTACGCCTACTGAAAGACGAAGGCTTGTCCTGTGCTCCAACAGTCAACTTGTTGCGGTGCTTGCTGCTGCCACTTTCTACCCGCAAACTTCATAATCTCATCTTCCCACCAAACTTTCTGTCTCCCTTTCATCCGCTTGCAACCTCATGAAGTCTGCGAAATTAAAATGCCGAAAATGAAAGTACTGTAAAACAACCTCGAAAAAAACAGTTCTTTGAGATAGCCAACAGTGCACTTCAAGTTGCAAAATAGTATGTCTGCTTATGACAGGTAGTAACTGCGGAGCATAACCACAACATCGAAGTAACCAGATGAAAAAAAAAACTTGAGTGGAGCACATTTGGCAAGCAATCTTAAATTATGAATGATAGATATCTATTATCCTTCAAGAGGAACGAATATAATTGCTACATCTCGCCTGTACTTATATACATACGTGGCGGAAACCTGGAGAATTAAAAAGAAGGTTCAACTTGGGCTGAGGACAACTCAGGGAGTAATAAAAATGAATATGATAGGTGTAACCATAAGGGACAAAAGGAGAGCAGGGTGTATCAGGGAACATGCGGGTGTTCAAAGCATCATAGGCAAATTCAAACAAAAATGTTGTGGGAAAAGGCACGTAGTGCAAATTCAAGATAACTGCTGGTCATGAAGAACCACAGATAAATAATCATACTGATGAGTATTGCCTGTTATTCATACTCACGCCTACTATACCTAATGAGGGCTCCACTCACGAATACTCAAACTCATTACCACTCGTTATCATTCGCACTCATGACTTCTCACACTCATAACCACTCACTCACTTGCATACTGACGTATATTCAAACTCGTTATAATCAGGCCTATAATTCATAGTTACTCACTCCGGTTTCGACGGCCGAATTTCGGTGTAGGTTAAAATCCTTGAGGCCCTTGTGGTTATATTTTGGTGCACTTTAAAGGACACCAGGTGGTGTAATATTCTGGAGCCCTCCACTGCGGCTTCCCTCATAATTAAATGGTGACTCCTTAAGGGCCAGAATTGTTATAGGCCCTCACTCGCATACTCACAGCTCATGCCCATTGCTACTCGCGTGCATACTCATGCCCACTGAGGCTCGTAAGTATACTCTCCCAGGTTCACGCTCGCATATTCAAGTCCATGGTACTCGTTCCAGTTTATACTCACACCCACTCACACCATAAGCGCTCTTTCACGCGTCACACCTACTCGGACTCATCAACAGTCAATTGCGTTCTTACTCACGTGCACTAACATACTTACTAGCTCAAGTTCACACTCACGCTTACAAACACTTGCAGCACTTATTCGCTTACTCATCTATTCTCACTTATACGCACTATATCACGTCTACAGACAGTTCGTTTCACACTCACAGTTGCTCATTCACGTTCATACTCACACTTGCTCACATCCATTGGCAGTCACTCGCTTTCAGTTGGTGAGTTTAAGTGGTACGTTTAAATGTTGGGGTAGAAAAGTTTGGCTCTTCAAGTTCGAAAAAAAGAAACTATGTTCCACTGAAATCGCGAAGTAGTGTGAATTGACAGCAACATGTAATTTTACACGAAGTAAGGGTAGCAGCCAGCTCCCTTTGATTCCATCTCCCACAACTACAAAATACTGATGAATTGTAATACGGGCCGCTTCAAATAGAGGTTGCTTTCATGCCGTTTCTTGCATTAGTGATGACACAGCACTAGCAAAGGTCACAACGCGCAGAATGGTCAGAATGGTCTACGAGCCTCGAATTCCGGCTGCGGCGGCTGCATTTCCGATGGAAGCGGAAATATTGTAGCCCGTGTGTTCCGATTTGGGTGCACGTTAAAAAACCCCAGGAGGTTGAAATTTCCGGAGCCCTCTACTACGGCGTCTCTCATAATCATATAGTTGTTTTGGGACGTTAACTCCCACATATCAATCTATGGTCTACGAGCCGTTCGCTGATGGAAAAGGATAGCACTCACGCCCATATGCATTCGTGGGGTGAGGGGGGGGGGGAGATGGCCACGCCTCTGACACGAAAGAGATGGGGGCGGGGCGGTCTCCCTGTTGCCCCTACATTGACCTACTATGGAGGAGGAACTGGGATAATTTTTCTTCCTACCCCTGAAAGGACCTCTGCACCAGCTTATGCTCACGCATGCCAACGCTCGACACAGTTTCCTCAATGTTCATGTTGATGCTCCTGCGACTCAACCCTCACCTCTCAATTTTCCAGCTTTTCTATGCTCTTCCCCCAGGGAAATACGGGCGGGTCGTTTTCTTTCTTCTTGAGGAGCAAGCGATAGCTGGTCTGGCATGCGGGATGATGTTACCGGAGATGCGCCCTCTATGTGAAGAAAATGGCCCGCTTCTTTCATCTGTTCTTCAACCGTGTTCCTCGACAACATTTGCCTCTTGCCATCGACGTTCATTCCATATTATTTCTGCCGGCTGGCCGCCACCAGGGCTGCGCTACATAGACTTCATAGGGAAAACGATGGCAATGTGATAAAAGTGCCTAAAGTGTTTATGTATTTCTAGTGAAAGAAAAACGCAATAACCGTCTAATCATGCAAGAATCTTTGCAGGGTAGCTGCCTCGTCTCCACTGTACAGTTCCTATGTTGGAAGTATCAAGTGATCCACCGCGCTTTCATTTGATCTCGTTTTCACTACCCTTCTTACACACGATGTCCTCTCGCCACTTATTTCTTAGTAAAGCTCGCGTGCAATGTCGCTACTAAGCGTTGAGCATTATATCAGGAGTTCGCGCTTGTCGGCTACAACCTGGCGTCTGCGCCTGCACTGTCAAGAGCGTGCAAAATGGGGCGAAATCATCGCACATGATAGTCATGCGAGAAAAAAAACTTATTATTTAGTGCAATGCAAAGCCGGGTGGTCCTCAGGACAATGAGCAATTGAATTATTCTGGTATATGCAGCAATCGAGACCAAGTGCTTTATTGATGTCACGTGAACCACTGTTTTGGCGCCATGAAGTGCGCCAAAACAGAAAATAAGGGTGGCTATATTTAGAGCTGCGCATTTTAACATGCTTAAAATGAGGCCTTAGGCATAAAGTTCGTTCCTGGGAGTTGAACGTGTGCCGTCGGCTAGGCTGCTTGGTGTTTGAAACCTTCGAGGTTGGTATAAACCCTTGCGCAGTAACTGTGAAGCATGCTGTAAACAAGATAGCCTTTCGGCATTTAGGTAACAGTGCAAAACTGGCCCGATAGCATTCAGTCGCTCTTAGTATAAGCATTGAGGTAGCGTTACATCTGCTTATGAAGCAATTCAGCACATTGGAGCTGCCATAAGCATCAATGCCTGAGTTATAGAAGGGGTGTACCGACACAAGCTTTGTAGGTTTTCATCGCTGCTTTGTTACTTCACATTCTATTGTGGATTCGCATTCGGTTATTGTATCACGGCTCGATGTGCTGCTTTGCAATACGCACATCAATTAGGGTGCACCTAGGTACATCTATGTGAAATGCGATTGTAGCATTCATTGATCATCAGCACGTGCCTGAAACGAAGAATGACTCGGCGTAATTTTGACGCACCTTTTTGCAACATGATGCCTAGCAGCCGTTGAGACACCGAGTAAATCTCAGGCCTGTGTTACAAGCAGTCAAAACGTGCAGTTACACTCTATAGAAGGCTACGACACGCGCGCGCCAAAAGCAGACGCTCTCGACAGCTTCAACACTGAGGCAACTACACCGCCACCGCTATCACCGCCCATCGCATGGAGGAATGTATGGCCCATCGGAACATCACCCAAGACGCGGCTATGCAACGCGGCGCGGCCTCTTCGTTCATGCCAAAGCCACCAGCCCAGTGTTGCCAAATGTCGCAGAGAAAAAAAAATGGCTGGATTGCCGCGACAAAGCAAGTACAAATAGGTAAATAATTCACCATAGAGCTACAAAGTTGCTAAAAAATCTTTTTCAAACATTTTTAGACATTCTATTTGTGGAACGAGTCTAGTGTCAGTTGTGTTGCTTTAGAGCCAAACCTCATAAGCACGAAAATGCACGCGACAGTGACGGGCGACCCGGCGTAGATCGTCTTCGCGTGATCAGTCGCTAGCGCAGGCAAACCTCATTCACGCGACGGCTTCGGCGAGCGAACTCCACTGTTGCTGGCATGAGGCCGTCTACTCGCACCAACAAAACCGCGTAGTGAGCGGTATGCAACTTAAAAATACAATATATTGTTGTGCAATGGAACGGAAAGTGTTTATGAACGTCTTGCAACGTTTTTTTTATGCACATGCGTAAACATTGCGTTATTTCTTGTTGCGCATACGTTACTCGGGCAGGGTCACGTGCACCTATGTAGCCTTTGTCTTTTCGGATTTTCGCTATTGGCTGCTTGAGCCCAGCACTTCCGGGCGATGAGCGACGGTTTCCAAATCTGGCGAACCAAGCCATCGCGCGAAAACGGGCACGTGACACGTCGCGTGAACGCCCTGTTTCGTCGCTCATAGCATCGCTCGTCGCCGTCGCGTGCGTTTTCGCGCTTCTGAGATTTGCTCTTTAGAGTTTAAACCAAGTTATCAAGTATCGTTTTGATGCACTGAACTACGCACAGAATGTCGGCGCACAGCTATGGCGCCGACAGATATGTTCTTATAATATATGTTCTTATCTAATAACAACTTTCGTGGTAAAGCTGACACCGGCAGCGTTGACACGACGAATGCAAAGACTATTCACCAGGGTCCCAGCAGGAAATGAATTGAAGCATTCTGTATGCAGTCACAGAGCTTCGCCAGGTCGTGAAGTGGTTTTGGAAATAAAGACGGGCCTGCGTGATAGGCGCAGCACAGTCGCAGGTAACGCTAGAACAGCGGTCTTTGAGAGCCTTTTCCAAACACTCCTTGGGTAACTACTCCAAGCACACTTTCTGGGTACCCACTATGGCATTATTAATAATAATGTTTGGGTAGTAGGCTGGCATTCACAATGCTATCTTTTGTTATTCTTCTGATAAGTGCAGTACCCGCTAAACACTTGCAAGAAATTATGTGTCAATCGTTCATGCAACAGCTGACGACCATGAGAAGAATTATTCCTGAAGTGGGTATGTGCCACAGATAATAGGCAATCAATAAAAAGCTTTGTTATGAATTGGAGCATTGGATGGCCCACTCCTTACGCTATTCGCATTGTATGACACCTGCTTCATCTCTTGCTGTTCTAAAGTGCTTTATTACTCATAATTACGCGGTTCCTTTCCGAACATCAAGCCTGCCTAAGGCAAGTTTGCCTTCTAGTCCCAAGCATAGGTAAAGCTCAGTGGTAGAACACTGGGTGGGCACGCAGCGGACCTAGGTTCGAGTGCGACTGTGTCTTTGGTACTAGGTTAATTTTTTTTTTCTTAATTTGTGCGAAGTATAGTTACGGACACCGGCGGCGGCTGCGGTGGCGGACAACTATGGTGCCACGCGTAACCCGCGTTGTGGTCTCATAACAGCTTTCGCTGTAAAACGGTTCGTTATTCAACGCTGTCTTTACGAATTCTGAGTGCTCCCTTTCGGCCTCTGTTTTACTGCGGCCACATTCCAAAAATATGGGCAGCTTTCTCGTTGGCATCAAAGCGAATGGTTGTGTCGTCTACCTGGATGACGTTTTGTATTTTTGGGAAGGTTTTACGGCAACCTTGTCCTTTTTGTAGCCATTTCATCACTGACTCAAAGCCATTCGTTCTAGTGATTTCTCCCTCAAGTTTGAGCTATAAGGAACTAAAACTGCTCGGTCGCATTGTGAGCGCTGGTGGTGTTTGACCCGATCCTAAGAAGCTTCGCATGGCCCCTTTATCAGCCCCGACAGAGCCAAAAACGTGCTCGGGGATTTCTGGATCTGCGTGCTAATTATCGCCATATTATTAAAGATTTCTCGGAGATTGCGGAACCACTCATTAGACTTACTGGCCACTAAACCATTTTTATGGATAAACGTACATTCAACTGCCTTCACTGAACTTCTACATTTATTGTTTTCTCCTCCCGTACTTGGTCAATTTTTTAAGGAAGCTGACATAGAGGTATGCAGTGACGCCACTAACATCAGTTTAGGAGCTTTGAGCAAATTGAAGATAGGACTGAAAAGGTGTAATTGCCAACGCGAGCCGCACTCTGACAGGCACAAAAATCAACTATTCACCGTCAGAGAACTTCCTCACAGTAATATGGGCCCACAAGAAGAATAGCCCTTATTTAACGGGCACTCATGCAAACTTGTGACTGACCACCACGCTTTTATGGTGAATGACTAGCCTCCGCTGCCCCCACAGGGGCGTCTGCGTAAGCAGGTGTTTGGTGTGCAGCAACACCACGGACCTGAGCTAACAGGGGAGGGGGTGGGGTTTAGCTCCCTCCCACGCTTAGCTCTTCGTGGCATTGCCGTGTTCAGGGAAAAGGGGATACTGGGGGTTCAACCGACGCAAGATGATTTGACCTTTAACGTCCCAGGCGGAGGCAACACACCTCTTTGGTCCCGCCTTTACGTAGAGGGCACCCTGGGCTGACCCACCCAGGGAAAATTTGCAGTCGTCTTTTTCTATCTCTTTCTCCCTACATCCCAGTCTTTATCTCACACTTTTGTTTGTCCCGTAATCTTGTCGTTTCCCTTTACTTCCCAATTTCCTGGTGGCGAGGGTTAACGCTGTGTAGTAGCAAAAACTTGGGTAGTAATATTCGGTTATAGCGGCGATGCATGGCTAGCATCTCCAAGTGCTTAGTATTCAACCTTGTAGCGTCCCTTTGCAGGGCTCGGTGGTGGGCGGCCACCATCGCCGCCGAGCATCAAAACTTTGTAGGACAAAATCTTTTTCCGCCTTACCTGATCACCGCCTCCAAAGAAGGTGCACCGATAAACTTCCTACATTTGTCCAACCCAGAGAATCCTTTCCTAAGTACCATGTGAACCGCAGCCAACATGAGACAAAGACAGTCCAAATGATCTCACTATTTCTGGTGTCAAAATACCCTCACCGAAGCCATTGGCCCTGGATACAAAGTAACTAAAAAGTGAAGTGGCTATTTTCTACTAGAAGTTCGTCACAAGCTCCAGTACGAGAAACTGTCAAAAACTTGTAGCTTTTGGAAACATCCCAGTGTCAGTAGGACCACATACATCCATGAATACAGTGCAAGGCGTCATCTTTGATGACGACCTCCTCGAACTCAGTAAAAGTGAACTCTTCGATGGATGCCAAGACCAAAACATTGTGAAAGTACAACGAACCATGATTAGGTGCGACAGAAAACAAACCCCAACCAAGCACATATTTCTTACATTTGGAACCTACAAGCTCCCTGATTCAATTGAAAGTGGCTACTCTAACCTACATGTGAGACCATAAAAATCAACTCGTTGCTGTTGCTTCAAATCTCAGCCCTTTAGACATAAGTCGCAAAGCTGCAGGGGATATGTCACATGCTCAAACGCGATATGTCACTTCAACTTAATCTGGAAAAACCAGGCGTCAGCATTGTATATCGCTCAATGCGTGGACCGTCGAATGCTCCAATGCCTTATGTAAGCTTCAGGCATAATTCGTGATCGTCGTCAACCACAGCATCGAAAAACTGCACTGAATTCCTTGCAATCATGTAGCAGGTATATACGTACTACGCTGCTTCGAAAAATGATGGAGGATGGCGCAGTGAATGCCTCCCTGCGACAAAAAAGTTATGATAAACTATAGCATTGTGGCTACCCTGCAAGCATGCTTGTAACAGCTACCTAAAGAGTTCTTTAAATGCTCTCAAAGGCCGCTCTTTTCACCTTTCGGTGTGACTGTGCTGCGCGTCATATGCAGGCCTGGCAATTTTTTGTATTCCTGAGCATAGATTTTAGTTTTACAAGAACCACTCTTGAGGTTGACCGAGCGAATATACTTTCAGGGCCTCCGCCTGTCTAGTGAAACGTCAACTCGTGGCAAAGGGCTGCTCAGTCTGTTCGTTTGGTAATTATTTAGCATCCCATTTGCTAGTTTCCGCTTACTCGTTTCGCGCTCTTTTTTTGCACAAAGACGACTGGCGATGATGAAGCGCTGTTTCAGACTTGTATTTCCCCGTCCTGAATCATTTTCTTCTTTTTCTTTTGAATCGTGCTCCGTTCCGTTGGTGAACACGGTAGGGCTACTGCCGTATAGCGTGCGTGTCGTCGTAGCCTCTTTGTTTAGGATGCAGCGTTTCGTAATCGGTGTCCAGCGAATTTATAGCGAAAAGGCACGGCAAGTGTGACACTCCAGCAGAAGGTCGGGCAGCCTTTCTTTCTTATCTTCAGGAAGCGTAGGACTTTTTTCGAGCCACGGAGAGGTACTTGAGTAGTGCTGGTTTCCTCGGAAGAAAAACATCCAGTGGCATTGGTTGATGGGTGGGCATAGGTGACGACACTAGGAAAAAAAAAAGGTGTCGGTGGTCTGAGCTGAAGTTTCTCTCAAGGCCTTCGCAGAGACCGTCGTGGTGGTCTGCCTGGCTTCTTGGCAAGCGGATACCTTGGTAAATGGTTCGGAGCAATTGCTTTCCGCCACCACACCATCTCGTAAAAATCCGCCACACGCTTTTGAACATCAACATCTGCTCTCGACGGCATCTTGACAACATCGTCAATTACATACAGGCATACGTAACCATCAGAACAGAACAGAAGGTTTTTTGTGCTAAATGAAGAAGAATACATGTGCATGATATACAGAAAGAGGTCCCATAGTCAGAGGCTGCAAGGGGACCTCTTGTACAATGTAGAATTGAGAATGATTGTGATGTACATAGCAGGGAGACAGAGCTACAGTAAAATGCAATTGAAACAAATAAAGTAAGAATATACCCTTGTAATCTCACAGAAACAATTTAAAAGCAAGAATAACGCGCTAACTTCAATGACAAGTGATTACAGAACGCAACTCACAATGAACAGGAATCAATTAAGAAACAGCAAAACAGGCTAGTTAGTTGACATGATATGATTTTTTAACTTCGATTTAATTATCTTCTGGGAACGGCATACTTTAATGTCGGAAGGTGAATGACTCCATCACTGGAGTCATTCACTGCTGAGACGCCCTTGGTCGAGTACGTGACGAGGCATTGTCGCGTGTCGATGTCAGCACTATCAGTGTTGGTACTTACGACCTATAAAGAGGCAAGATGAAAGAGAAGGCCTACACAGGATAAACGCTCACTTTAAACTCAATTTAAGCAAACGCTCGTCACTTGTTAAATCCTTTTTCGTATCTTTTCTGTTTTGCGCTCCAAGGTACCAACACGGATGATTACGATTTCACCCGAATTCATATGCTCTTAAACCTCATTGGCAAAAAACAATAAAAAGTGTATAATTTGGCGACAACAATCAAGCCTGACGAAACTGAACTTCTATACGACCCCTAGGCTTAGGGTCGTATTTCTTGTGCAACGGTTGCTGTGAAGATCGGAGATATTCAGCTAGAAAAAGTCTAATAACCTTTACATTGTACTTTTGATCATAACTGACTGGTGAATTGTCTTATTTTCACCTTCGATTACACAAATCAGAAGCTAAAAACAACAAGATTGGGCAATGCAGTGGATAACTGCGGCCGAGGACGTGCGGCTTTCTGCGGTACGAGCCGCAACGACTCACTGCTAGAGTAGGTTGGTCTTGATTGGTAGACTGATATTACTGTCATTTGTGTAGCGAATTCTCAGTTCTATCAATGCCGTTGATGAAATAGATTGACGAAACTCAAACTTCAAGGAAAGAGCACCCACGCCAAGGGGGGCTCCCATGGGTGGGCTGAAACCTTTTTTCCCTATATTATTGCATGCCCTCCCCCTTTTCTCCTCACCTCCAGGAGCAAGCATAGGTAAAACACGATGTATAAGTTCTGTGCTCCCTGCCCCCCCCCCCCCCCCCTAAAGGAACAAAGTTGTAGTTTGTCCCCTCAAGCAAAATCCTGGCAGTGCCTCGGACCCGCGCGATCAACATATGAATGCTTTAGCGTACTCGCATTAATTGCCTGAGGAAACTGAAGCTTTATATTTGTAGCACATAGATGAGAATACCATTATATTGGTAAATATTATGCTCGACTTGTCGCGATTCAATATGAAGTCTCACAGAAAGTGCGCCGATCGCGCCTAGTTTCTACCAATGTGCCGCTAACGTTATCAGTGTGCGGAAGAGACTGTATAGCGTGACCAGTGCCTCCCAGCGCGCTTGAAGACTAATTATGAAATGGAAGCGCACAACGTAGATGCAGACGGAAAGACAGGGACAAGCGCTAACTACCAGGTAGTTAGCGCTTGTCCCTGTCTTTCCGTCTGCATCTACGTTGTGCGCTTCCATTTCATAATTAGTCATGTATCACCAACTCGCCCAATCAACCATTTTGACAAATTGCGCTTGAAGACACTGGGCTATGCTGTACAGTGAGGCCCAGTGCATCGCAGCGTGCTGTAGTACACTGGAACACACTGTACAGCGTTTCCAGCGTCACCCAGTGCTCTGGAACGCACTGGGGGATACTGGAAACGCTGTTTTTTTATAGGGAACAGGTGTGAAACATTAGGATTCTAAATTTACGTTGCGCAAAAAACCGGCAATCCAAAACGCGCTGCTCGCTGAGCCCTAGCCTATTAGTGGTTGCCGAAATTGACAGTCTACTGGGAGGATGCATCGAGAATAATTCCTGCTCTTTCGTCAGGCATCTCTCTTCCCCCATGTAAAGAGATTGTTTAAAATTGGGGACCCATGCTGCTGGGTGCTCAAGCTGTGCTGGGTTGGGTGCAGTAGGGTTCAGACATTGGCTTCGCGATTTGCTCCGGCGACGCACCACTTGCGAAGTTACACATTGACGCCATGCTTAAGAGGACTGGCAGGCATTTTGAGTGGGGTCAAATCATCACAGAAAACACGAGGGGGGGGCCTTACATCAAAACTCTAAAGCCCAGCTATTAAAGAAAGAAACTGATGCATGCTGGGAATGGGGTCCTGCATATGAAGAACATAGGTGGAGCTGCATTCGAGGAGGTTGGCTTATGGTCGCTAGAGGCCTATATTCGTTTTGTTTTTATTCACGAGGCCACCGAACAAAGAAATGAAGCAGGATCATTATAGGACATATGCACTAACGCAATGAGCAGGGGCTTCAGAAGCTTATGGGTGCTTCGTGTTTACGCTCCTGTTCCTCATTTTGCTTCATGGGTGAAACGCAGGCAGTGTTCAGTCGAACGCACAGAACTACGCACGTGGGGTAATACTGATTATGCTTGATTTTAATATATAGACAACTGTTTTTTTTTGGTAAACGACACTGATTGATCGATGTGTAGGGTTCAATGTCCCAAAACCACCAGAGATTTATAAGATACGGCGTAGTGGAGGACTACAAAAATTTCGACCACCTTGGGTTGTTCACCATTATCCCAAATCGGAGTAAACGGGCGTACAGCACTTTCGCTTCCAACGAAAATGCAGCCGCCGCAGTCGGGAATGAATCCCGCGACCTGCCGGTCAGCAGACGCGTATATTGGACAGTATACTACCACGGTGAGGCTAAAGGAAAGCGGAAACGGTTTTTTTTGTGGGGGGAAGACGCCAAGCAAACAACTAAAGCTGAAGCTTGAGCAATATTGGTGGGCGCTGCGGATGGGGTTGGATTTTGGCCGTTTCGGCTAATGTTTTTGTGGACAAACAGACGAATGTACAGGCAGACAGACAGAGCAGACATTTCGCGTTGAAGTACTTCAAGCAAGGCTATCGACTTTAAAATGCAAGCGTGTTCAACGCTTGCACACGACGTGGTGGTGGCACCTACCTGTCTCTTTGCGTTCTACACCTTATCACCTCCGAGATGGGTGCACACGCCGCGTGCTTGCTATACTATAAGTCATCCGTTTGTTTTACGAGATAACTGCCAGATAGCAGTCATGTCTCACGTGCCTTGGTGCGTGGAGTGGAAGCGAACGAGTGCATCGAGTCCAACGCAGCACCTCCAGAATACCATTCACTGATTTTCTCGCATGGAAAATCAAATAAAGGTATTGTTTACTCTATCCTAACGCAATTCTTTCGATGACATTTGCAATGAAACGTGCAGATATGGGGTCAATTGTTTTCGCTATTAACATAACTGGATAAGATGCATAAGCACAAGTGTGCCAATAATAATACTGTAATTCGCGT
This sequence comes from Rhipicephalus annulatus, assembly GCA_013436015.1. Lineage (NCBI taxonomy): Eukaryota > Metazoa > Arthropoda > Arachnida > Ixodida > Ixodidae > Rhipicephalus > Rhipicephalus annulatus. Next base: position 39,646 of record WOVY01006681.1, read on the forward strand.
CCATACATAAATGCGGTTTTTCGCAGAACGCATTGTCTGCACACGACACGCTACTCGCATCATTATTATAGAGTTATTACTAATACTCAATACCAGTTGTTACAAAATACACAATTGGTGGAACCGCTTCATCTCATTCTGTAGTTGAAGGTGCTGCCTGGGCAGAGGTTCATGAATGCTTACCTGAGTATTTAGAGGTTAATACCTCTGAAGCACCATTACTGCGTGTAAGGATACTTCTGATACCTTCATCAATTCCGTTGCACAGTTCACTGTATTCTATATGTCGTAATTGAAGCGCCAACAGAATAACTCTCCGATTTAGTCAGAGTACCGGGCTCATCGTTTTTGTATTGCCACTGCAATTATATGAACAATCTCCCTGGGTTTCTGCCGTTGTAATATTGTCGCAGATACGTGTAAGTAGGTTTATATATAAAGGTGCACCGGAATGTAAATCAACCAAATAAATTTCGAAGTACCCGACCGCAGATCGAAACCATTGCTTCTTTGCTTCGCAGTGCGGGTGTGTGAAACAACTAAACCACGCAACACGTTTGCACCGTTGTTTAATGGATGAGCTATTAATATACACAATTTACCACTGGTGGCACGCATATCTCAGAGCATTCTGGTCGTGTTCTTTTAACACGCAAAGCCGCTACATTTTCCTCAATTTAAGACGCACGAGAACAGCTCACCCAATCATGAGTGCGTACACTCGTGATTTGTAACTAAAAGAAAGGTAAAGCGCCAGGCACACGTTGGGTCAGGCGCCACCGCATAGCGGCTAGGAGGTGAAGATGGGTCACTCTACGCAACGCAATTTAGCACAAAAAGTAATACCTGGGAGCACAGCACTCTGCATTGCCGACACTTGCAGCCCATCGCTCAAACAAAGACACGTTACCGATGGTTTACAGTTGCTACGCTGTTGTTCACACTTGTCTTGTATTCGATCTTTTCGAGTGTCCTTTTTATACATCAGCGGCGTGCGGCAAGCACTGAGTTGCTTGCTGTTCTTGAAGTCACATTCGAATATCTTGCAATCGCATTCATTTGATCGGGGTTGCGGCAAAACTGTGATTTATGTAAGCAGCACGGAAAGGCAAGTTCAAGTAGTAGTGCTTTAGTTGATCCATTGTTCTTTTAAAACGCTACCCTACGTATTTCCCTGGAATGTGTTGCATAACTAAAGTTATAACAATGATCAAAATTTAGGGAATTTTAGAGGCCCAAGCCTCCTCTATGAATTTTTAATCTAAGTTCGACCATAAGAGGAACAAAAACGTTCCCGCTTGCATACAATAAGTTGTCGCAACGGTCTACCTTCCATATTTTCATATATTTAGTTTGGTGCTGCCTTACTACTAATCACTGCTTTCTTTTTAATTTCCTGAGACTATGTCACAGCAAAGCCGGTCCTTAAAAAGTCGTATTTTGAGAATTCATACTTTCAACCACTATAGTTTTGAAATCACAAGTTCAGAGAACAATAATAAAATGAACCTAAATACGAAGTTTATGGCGGTTTATATTTATATTGAGGCTAGAAGACTTCATTAGGAACGCACTAGATGAGCTCAATGCCAGACACTATTATCTCACGAATATGCCACTACAAAAAAGTGTTCAAATCTACCATGCACTATAGGCAGAGCTAGACACGTACAGCAAATCTCGAACGCCTCTGTCTCTCTATTTTGTTTTGTCCAGGGGGGCGTCCTATTTATTACTACGCACAGAGACATTTTAAAAATCTAGGTAACTGCGTCAGCCGTGCCGTTATTTGGAGCATTTACTACAACGTGTTCCGGTACTACCGGAAAAAAATATGCATGCCGCGCTGGCAAATGATGGTTTTTTATGGGGACCATCATATCTCACAATAAACAAAATGGGCCTAAGTGTCCTTCATCTTCATGTAAGCACAGTGTTGCACCGACTGTGTCTTCTTAGATTGGTTTAGAGTCTTGTAGGCATATCAAAATAAATGATTTAGTGGTTTTGAATGACTATATACAGAACAATATGCGCTAAGAAAGCGCGGGATGACGAGACTTTTTTTGTTTTCTTCGTTAAATATGGATTGCGAACCATAACACTGATACGAGTACCAGATGTACAATGAGAAGTGCAGTTGTAGGGAGCTCAGTACCACTCCACTCACTGCCACAAAGGTGATATAGTATGCCTGGTGCCGCCTGTAAAGCGCGTTGCTATGGCATCATTGTTCCATCCAAATTCATAAGCGCAATATTGGAATCCTAATGTAATATAAATTTTTCTGCCGTGGATTGCAGCAAATTTAGATTAGCCATCATAACAACTGCTATATAGGGTGCTAGCAACGATACTTACATCAAAACTGCTAGGGCAGCAAAAAGCAGAACAGGTATTACACCGAGACGAGGCATCATGAGGTCGTGGCTTACAATGTTGAACGATCCAGTAGATTGCTAGGATTCAGAAAAATATATTATTCGTGCAGTTATATATATATATATATATACATATATAAATATATACATATATATATATACATATATATATACTTATATAAACCAAGGCTGACGAAAATGTTCCTGGGGCTATTGAACACTAAGAGCATTCAAACATTGTTTTGTCACGTTTAACATTTCAGTGTTTCAGAATAACTTCTATATGTCTGCCTATATTGTGCCCACGACTATATAGATACCAGAATTAGAAGAAAACGATGAAATTATCTGAGAGGTATAATAAATGTTTTCAGAAAATTTTCAACTCGAATAAGATTTAGTAAAAGTACAAATGTAAGAGCATTATGAGTAGGCATAGATATTCATAACTAGTCTTCATTTTGCTAGGACCAGAAATTTTGTGCCTCATGCAAGTGTGACCTTGAACGCGAAGCCATTGTCGATGCGAAATTGTGCTGTAAGCTACATGACCACCCCTCTGCCACGTGTATTTAGGCTAGTCAAACTCGCGGAATCGCCGCCTACTTTGCAGTTTGCGAAAAAAAGAGAAACGCAAAAAAACAAATAAGAAAAAACAGCATGCAGCATGACTACAACTGAAAACGCATGAGCACCTATGCTCCTCAACGCTCTGCGTGACAAGGATGCGTTCACTTCATCTAGGGTGTATTCTCTTGACTAATAGCGGTATTTGTGGGATTAAAACTGCAGGGTACACTAACCGGAGCTGATTATTTTCACCTTCAGGTTGTCTTACACAGTGCAACCATTCAAACAGTTTTGATGCAGCTGTTTTTTTATTTTTTATATCAGTGAACAAATGAAGTGAGCTGAAATATATTAATAGGTAAATTCTGCTAAAATATGTGAATTGAAGTGGTTGGTTATTGTCGTTTATTGACATTGCTACCACTATCGTATAAATATAGTGTGTTATGCCTTGAAATACCATAGCCCCGCCAACTAATCCGGTCACAAATATGTTGTTTCAAAGTATATACTACTGGATTGCAAAGAAAAACTCTAAAAAACAATGACCACTGTCGGTTCTTAAACCTGTGACCTCTCGCTCCGCAGCGGGCGGTGCAAAAGAATTAGGCCACACAACTTATGTCGTGCCCCTGTGAAACGTCTAGCCATTTGTATACACCATATACCGTAGGCGGAATTCGGAGCTCCACAACTTAAGTGGGTTTTAAATCCGAAGCATATCTATCTATCTATCTATCTATCTATCTATCTATCTATCTATCTATCTATCTATCTATCTATCTATCTATCTATCTATCTATAAGATAGATAGATAGATAGATAGATAGATAGATAGATAGATAGATAGATAGATAGATAGATAGATAGAGTGGGAATCGATGATATGCGAATCACAAATGAGCAAGGTTGACATGCCATAATAAACCAGCCCAACGTTATGAGGTGGAGGTACATTATGCCGCACATACTTCCATGTCATGATTGTCAAGCTTGGACGTGTCGTTTACCTTCGCAATCTATTCACGTCACCTGATACCAAATTTGGTATGAGAGGAGATAGAGAAACGGCTGCGAGCGTGCCGTGAGCGTAGCATGTATTTAGGTTTTACCAGACACGCATGCCACAATTAACGTGTTTTGACGTGTAATTTACAATAGCCGTCTATTCACGTCACGCAATACCAAACTTGGTTGAGCTAGCAAAATGGTCGTGAGCGCGCTATGAGCACTGCTTCTAGTCATGTTTACATGACACGTATATGATGATTATCATCTTTGAACCTGTCATTTACAGTCGTCATACATTCGTCACGTAATACTGAATTCGGTATATGTGAAACTTATAAAATGGCCATTAGCGAGCTTTGAGCGTAGAATTCAGTCATGGTTCACATGACACGCATATCCAGATTATCATGTTTAGACTCGTCATTTACCTTCGTCGTCTATTCACGTCACGTGACACCCAATTTGGTATAAGTGGAGCTAGCAAAACGGCTGCGAGCACATTATGAGCATGGTATGTTGTCGTGTTGTTAATTGGCACGCATCTCGTGATTATCATGTCTGCACCCCTCGAATGCATTCGTCAGCCATTCACGTCCCGTAATACCTAACTAATTTCGTATATGTGAAGCTAGCAAAGTGGCCGCGAGCGCATCATGAGCGAGGAATGTAGTTTTGTTTTTACATGAGACGCATGTCATGATTTTCATGTCAGGGTCTGTCGCTTGTGTTCGCCATGCAATCATGTCATACCATACTAGTTTTTCAACATGTCATGAGAACGAAGCCACCGCCTGGTAGCAGCCTGGTAGACCACTGAACCGGGTTCCTTATGGTCACATTTGGGCAGCCGCAGGCAGCTGCAAAGATGTAAAAGTGTAGCATAATATGCGTCCACCCACCATCGCCGTCGCTGACATTCATGACATACATATCATGATTTTTGTGTTATGACTAGACACTTACGCTCGTCACAGAATCTTGTTATGCCATACCTCTTTTGGTATCGATGTCATTATTGAAATGGTGAGGATAGCTAAAAGTCGTAAGTGGCTGATAGATAAATAAATAGATAGATAGATAGATAGATAAATAGATCGATACATAGATAGATAGATAGATAGGCTCAAAGTCGCCGAAGTTCGCTAAGAAATGCTTCGCAATTAAAAAGATGCACTCCTTGGAAAACAGCACCCGCAAGATGAGAGCGATAATCCAAGTTGCGGCAGTCTTAACCAGATAGCAGCTCCTGAGAAAAAGTCTGGCCCTTGCGGAAAGCAGAATATATAGATAGCGATTAATTATCTGGTATTTAAGCAGCCTGGTAGGCCACTGCATCGGGTTCTTTATGGTCAGATTTGGGCAACCGCAGGCAGCTGCAAATATCTAAAAGAGTGGCTTAGTAGGCGTCGATCCACCATCGCCATCGCTGCCACAGCAAAAAAAGATTTGCTCCGGGGAAAACAACGCCCCCAAGATGAGAGAAATAATCCAAGTTTCGGCAGTCTTAATCAGATGGCAGTTCCTGTGAAGAAGTCTGGCCTTGCTGCAGAGCAGCAAATCACGAATGGCGGTGAAATAGCTGGTATTTCAGCAGCCTGGTAGACCACTGAACCGGGTTCCTTACGGTCACATTTGGGCAGCCGCAGGCAGCTGCAAAGATGTAAAAGAGTAGCTTAATATGCGTCCACCCACCATCGCCGTTGCTGCCACCGTGAAAAAGATGTGCCCCAGGAAAAGACCGCCCCCAAAATGAGAATGATAATTCAAGTTGCGGCAGTTATAACCAGATGACAGTTGATGTGACGAAGTCGGCCGGTCAGATTTGGGCAGCCGCAGGCAGCTGCAAAGTTGGAGAAGAGTAGCTTAATATGAGTCTACCCACTGTCTCCGTCACTGCCTGTCTGTGCTGCCTGTCTGTCTGTGCTGCAACGAGGTCAAGCGCGATGATGTTGTCAATGTCGTCTTTAACTGAGATCTGTGAGGACGATGGGAGAGGGGAAAATGAAGCATCTACATTGAGCGCTGAAAGAAAATGTTCGGTGAGAGAAGCGACGTTGGCAAGAATCATGCCATCCGGTTGAACTTCCGCACACTAGCTCATGTTCAGTATAACTACAGATACTCGATTATTCGTGACTCAGAGAACCATGTGAGAAACAGCAACATTTCGGGCCAATAAAATGTCGATGGCTGGAGCCAACACGTCCTCGCCGTCGATAATAGGAAGGCTAGAGCTCAAAGTGCACTACGTAACGGCTTGAGGCGCAAGGCTAGCGTACTCAACCGAACAAAAACGTGTTCGAGGTACTGCAGGAGCGCCATAATAACATCGCAGATTGAGCTGAAGTAATGCGCTTCTACAGTCAATGAAAGCAGAGTGGATAAATAAATAGTTACTACTGCCGAGTTTAGGTAATGGTAGCACAGTTCGAGCACAGCAAATATTACAAAGGTTGCGTGGTGAGAAACACTAATAACTAATACGCGCGGAGTACATCTCAAGCGCGGGAAAATTTCCACCGTCAGCGGCCTGGATTAGTGACACCGTGGGCAGCATCCAAATTTTTTTAGGTGCCAGCTGTGATGCAGGTTTACGGTTGCATGAATTTTTGCTCGGAGAGAAAGCCTCAGAGCTGAAAAATGACGAAGCCGTTTAAAGTAAGAAAAGAAAAGTAGAAACTTTAAGCATAATTAAGAGAAGGAAAAGAGATGAAGTTGCAATGTACAGACACACAGTCTAAGCTGGCAAAAAAGCATGTCCTGTAAGTTGTCCAGCTATATAGTTTATAAAAATCAACAGTCACCAGTGGCGTTGATGGTGGCGGTGCCTTGGTGAGTTGAGGTGGCGGACGCTGGCGATGTCTCAGCAGCTGGAGTCACGCGATGACCAGTACGGTGACGCTTGGCGGAAGACGAGATAGCCCTTGTCTTAGCAATAACTGCGGCCGCTTGCCGATGCTGACTCTTTTCGAGGAGATGCTCACCACCCGGAAGGTTCCACCCTAGACGGGTGGTTCGGGACCGGAGTCCAAGCCCGGACACCCGGGATGTGACCTTGAACAGTCACGGCCGGAATGAACACCTGGGACGTGACCTTGAACCGTAGCGGCTGGAACTCTGGAAGGCCGCGTACCTCCGAGTACACCGTGGGCAGCTGGAGAATCCTGGCCTTGCCTGACTTCACGCGGTCGGGTCCGGAACCCGACCCTGCAGTCGCGCGACACCCTGGATCTGCACTCCAGCCAGCTCGATCTCGTTCTTGTCTTGTCTTGCCTTGTCGCCTAGGATATCTTGGCTCATACCCACATGGGGAATCGGCCACACTGTACCTCATAATAGATAAATTTTTACGATGCTTGCTAAAAAAGAAAGAGAAATTAGATAGGAACAATAATAATGTACCTTTACAAAACGTGACAAAGTGCAGAAGAATGCGATAAACCAGAATGTATAAAAGAAATTAACAAGAATGAGGAAAGGGGTCAAAAAATTGGATATATCTGGCAGAATCACTAGCAGCGTATCTTTCCGGTTGCCTGAAAGAATTTATATAGCGCTGACAGAATAGCACTGTGGCCCACGCCCAACTGACTGGCTCCGAACGATAATAGGGTGGATATATTGACTGGCAGTTCGAGCAAACCAATTGGTCTTTCAAGAATTATCTCGTTCTACTCCCGGCTCGTCTTCCTCTTCTTCCCTCTTCTGCCTTAGCAGCGCAACATTTCGCGCAAACTTTCTCTTCCTTTTGGCAGGCCGCAGTTTCATGCGTGACGTTTCGCGCCATGGTCATCATCGTCTTTCCGCTGCTCAATCGAGAAGCACCACTGCCGTCGCTTTTAAGCACGTTGTGCATAACACCACGGTGCCACCACAGTTCACAGACACCACCACTTCACTATACTACACCACACCGGCGAAGCTTCAAATTCATCTCTTAAATATGGGCGCCTGTGTCCAGTAGAGCAACAACAAGAGCGTGATCCACTTTAGCGTTGATGAAGTTGCGTCGAAGCTGCAATGTGGTCAGATAGTTTAGTGGGCGGATCGTCGATGCAGCATTTTCTCCGACCGCTGCAGCGTCTAGTTTTCCCGAGGCTTGCAGGAAGTCGGCGATGCAGGATGGCGGAACTGGGGTGAGCGAGACGTTGGGCAACGAGATAGTGGCGAGCGGGGCTGGGATGGCAACCGACGATAAGGCATAGCAGGAGCGTCGTCAGTGGTGGTCTGGAGAGACTCACGCTGAGGTCGGAACTCACAATTTGTAGTCTTTGGGCGATGATTGAACGCACAAGATGTCTGACGCCAATATTCTGCCGGTCCAATAACGGGCCACGTGACTAATTTGACGGCAAATGAAACAAATAAGCAGGTTGTTAGCAGCCCTCCACTTGGTGGGATGACGAGAAAGCGTGGGGAAGCGCTTGCCTTGGGTAGACAAAAGTGGCCCCCCACGGTCAATCAGTTTTGAGGAAATGGTGGTGCACACAGAGTGAAGGCCAATAGTCGAAAGCTCTTGATGGACAGTGGCATACTATAGTTGTACCATTTGCGAGCTGGTATCACGGGAATGAGAACACTTGGAAGCAGGAGCGATAGTTGCTGGTTCACGTCGCACAATCTTCATCACGTGCTCCACAGCCTGTGGCAGAGGGGCTTCTTAGCAGAACCGCGTTGCTGCCATGCTACAAAACTAGTAGAATTGTTAGAAAATGCGTCAGATATTGACATTTTCGAGACGCTGGCACTCATGGACGATGTCATCTACCATGTCACAGTCCATGTAGAACAAGAGGTGGAATGCTCGTCCGCTGTTTGCTACAAGATCGCCACTTTTTCACATTTTTCTATGCCGTCGTCTGCTTCGCGGCAAATGGTGAGGACGCCTTGTATTCAAGACAGGTAGGATTCCATTGACGTTTGCGCAAGAGAGGCCAGCTCCTTCTTGGCCGCTACCTGTTGACCAGTCGATTGGCCGAACAAGGTACGCGGTTTTTCTTTGCATAAATCTCAGCTGAAAATTTTCGCCTCGTGATTTTTGAGACACAATTTGGCTGTCTCTTTCAGCTCAAACAGGATGTTTGCTAACATGAAAGTCTCGTCCCATTGGGGATTATTACGGTGTGTTCGTACGTTGGCAACCACACTACGATATCGACAGTGTCTGTCCCACAGCACGTGTTAGGGCCTTTCAGTTTTGGTAGGACAACCATTGTCGTTTGGATGGAATTGCAGGGGCCGAGCTTTCTGTCATCGTGGGTTACACCAAACATCGGCCGCTACAGAGCTCCGTTATAACGTGTCGCTACCAAACATCTTCCACCAAAGTGACATGGGAGTGAGAATGCCAGAAATAAAGAAATAAGGGAAGAAATTTATTTACAATGTTCACAGGGAGCTCTTCGCCAAGATGGCCGCACATGAACAACAACGCAAGAGCTGTTTGTTTGTTTGTTTGTATCCTTCAATCCATGGCTCGTACCCACTCTGGGGGATTGGCCAAGAGAACAAATAGTCTCATATGAACGATAACTGCATTATTGCTTACAACAAAAAAGGGGGGGGGAGTTGTATAGTTAAGACAGGATGTTGGAAAAAAAGAAATAAACCAAAGATTTAGATAGTGAGAAAAAAAATCAATAACAAAGTAGATACTAATAGCTACAACTTGATTTTGGGAGCCGACCAGACAGCTGGTTTTGCCAAACCCGATTAATTTGGTATGTCACGGATTTATCCAAAATAGAAAATTACTTTCCGACCCTGTATCAGCAAGAGAAGACTGTATCAGCAAGAGCTGATACAGTCTTCTTCCTCTTCATCACCCAATGCAGCAATCCTCTTTGTTTGTTGTTCGTCACAGCTTGTAACAGTATTGTGCAGAAATTAAAATTATTATTAAGAAAAATATATACAGAAGGAAACACATAGAGTTAACGAACCGTTCCTATCTTTCGCGCTGAGGGCTCTTAGCATACCTAGTATTCCGCGCTGAATTATTCTCGTTACGCCAAATTTTACGGAATGTGCTATTCTTAATTCCACATTACTCATTAACGAGGGCAACAGACCGTTACGCATTGGGGACCTGATGTCAAACTGCACCAGGTAGCCAATGAGAGTAGTTATTTACTTTTTTGTGGAAGGTGTCAAACAGCGAAATTCATTCATGGAATGCAAGCAGAAACTCAGTAGCGTGTCTGAGCTTCAAATAATGTATTAGTGGACAGCCGGTCACTGTTTTCGAACTGTTATGTCGCCGCGGACGCGGATCCGTAGAGCCGAAGCCGCAGGGTCTCGTCGGGAGAGGTGCCCCGCTGCGGTGGTCTAGTGGCCAAGGTACTTGGCTGCTGACCCGCAGGTCGCGGGTTAGAATCCCGGCTTCGGCGGCTGCATTTTCAATGATGGCGGAAATGTTGTAGGCCCGTGTGCTCAGATTTGGGTGCATGTTAAAGAGCCTCAAGTGGTCGAAATTCCCGGAGCCCTCCACTACGGCGTCTCTCATAGTCATATGATAGTTTCTGGATGGTAAACCCCTCATATCAATCCATAAATTGTCGGGTGAGGTGGCTAAAACGCGGTGATAGTTTTTTTCCCACAAATATTGCTTCGATAGTTTGCGTCGGGAAATTGAACTATGCCAGCGGATATCAGGATGGTCAGGCGAGTACTGCCGTCCGGGCTATGTGGCCAAGGTAACAGAAGAGCAAAAAGCAAGGTATCAGGTTCGGTCCATCTGCAATAATGGTCAACGCGGTGGATCAGCCGAAGGAGATGAGGAGTGTGTCACTATTTGTATGATTGTTTTTTTGCTGCGCGGGAATGCATGGTTGGAAAATGGAACAGAGAGAGCTTGTTGGGTGTGGCCTGAGTGGACGGTCGTAATAAATAATTGCGGCTTTCAGCCGGACTATGGTTCTTACTGGGCGTTGTTACCAGCGTGAACTTGGATTAAGAAGGGGCTCTCGGTACGAACTATACCACTATCAAAAAATTGGCAGATATCACGTACAGTGGAAATCGTTGACATGCGAATCACGAATGAGAAATGTTGATATGTCACTTTAAAATAACCACAACGTTACGAGGTGAAGTAAACAGTGCCATACATGACTCCCGTATGTCATAATTATCATGTTTAGATGCATAGTTTACCTTCGTCATCTATTTAAGTAACGTGATACCAAATTTAGTATATGTGCAGCTAGCGAAATGGCCGCGAGTACGCCATTAGCGTGGAATGTTCTCATGTTCTTACATGACACGCGTGTGAGGACTATCTTGTTTGCACCAGTCTTTTTCATCATTCATTGACATTGTAACACGCAAATTGGTATATGCGGAGCTAGCAAAACAGCCACGAGTGCATCATGAAGGGCCAAATATACTCTAGTGTAGCGTTGACACTCACGCACGCTGGGCACAGCAACGGTACGTCATCAAAACGCGAACACTCATAGTCTGACGCCAGTCACGACCAGCGTTCGTCGGCATGGCCCGACGGCAACCGGCTTGAAATGCAACATGCTGCATTTCACACCAATGCGTTAGCTAGACAAAACTGCCTCTCCCTCTTTTCGTGACGGGTGGATGTTAGACGTGCTGAAACACGCATGCGTCAAAGCAAGGCAGGACTGGCGCCTGGCGTGGCCACGCCGGTGTGACGCGACAAAATGAACGCCGGCGAGCACGCGCACCGCGTCACGTCGAAATCTATTGGAGCCTTGACCGTGGCATGTAGTAAGTTTCTCACATGACACGCATCTCATGATTATCGTGTTTGCACCAGTCAAATACCTTCGTCATCATTGGCATCACGTAATACCATATTTGGCATATATGAAGCTTGCCAAACGGCCACGACCGTATCATCAGTGTGGCATGAAGTCAGGTTGCTACAAGACAAACGTGTGGTGATTATCGTGTTTGCATAAGTCATTTACCTATGTCGTCCGTTCGTGTCGCGTCATACCGAGTTTCGTACATGTGAAGCAAGCGAAACAGCCACAAGCGCATCATGAGCGTAGCATGTAGTCATGTTTTTACATGACACGCATCTCGTGTATATCATGTTTGCACCATTCATATTGCCACGTTTCATTTCTCAAGTTTTGCTATCACCCCAAAACACTACACGCTTCTCAGCGCAAAACGCGCGTGCAGTTTTCGAGAAGCTTCCGGACTTCAGTAAATCATTTCGATAAGATCACGCCCACTCTGCCAACTGAACATATTATTCTTGAACCTATGCCACTGCCAGGGTTAACACAAGAACATTCGATGGCAAAAGTATAAATGCTGATGCACTTCGCCGCTTGTGAGTAGTTGATCGACGGCCGACGGTCCGTTTGCCGCTATCAGTCCAAGCTACTAACCCTTTCTCCACAAAATATTGTGTTACAAGTGTATGTATAGCGCCAGTCGAAGTATTGTTAAAATGCCTACCCATGTTCACGATCTGTGTTAAATATATGTATATATGATTGTAAATATATATATATGTGTTTTTTACGAATGTACGCATAGTTTAGCACAAACTCGTATATATATATATATATATATATATATATATATATATATATATATCTGTGTATGTGCCGCTAGTTTCCTCTATGGATAATGGAGTTTGTATGCCCCATAGTGCACAAGAGGGGTGTCTAAACGAGCACTGTATGTATAAAATGATGTAAAGAGTTTTTTTTTAGTTTGAAGTTAATAAACTTCTTTTTGTATCGGTGCAAGACTGCTACTGTATCGGACTTTCCATTTACCGGGCGCAGGTTCGCCCAAACAAACAGATAAATTCTAACAAAAAGTCTCCTGTCTTCGGCCACGTCACGACCCCGTGACAATATACATTCGACATCCAATGAGGTATTGTCATACTTGATTAAGTATAGGGGACACTAGCGAAATCGCTGTGAGCGCATCATGAGTGTGGCATGTAATCATGTTGGTACATGACACGCATATCTAGATTTTCATGATAAGGTCTGTCACTTGTGGATTAGATTGGATAAACATTTATTTGGTCCTCCAAAACACAGATCACTGTGTTGCGGGCAGCTCCCACGTGGGGACTGAGATGCCAAGCTCCTCAGCCGCCTCGCGGGCTTGGTGGACAGCCCAGAGCTGATCTGCCAAGGATGAGCTGCGGATTGCCGCCTTCCATCTGGCAGAGGTGATGTGCAATAAATGAGCGAATTTGGTGCACTTCCAGAGCATGTGTTCTAATGAAGCTATTTCCCCACAATGTGGACAAAGATTACTTGGGTATAGGTCAGGGTACATGATGTGTAACATTTTCAAAGTAGGGTACATCCGCGTTTGCAAAAGCCTTAATGTAAGTGCTTGGGGCCGGGTTAGATTTTTGTGAGGTGGAGGGAAATTCCTTCTAGACAGGTAGAAATGTTTAGTGAGCTCGTTATAAGTTGTAAGAATTTCCCGGTTATCCCCTTCACCAGTAGAACGCATCCCCGGGGAGGCGCGGTTGGAGAGTTCTCGCGCCGCCTCGTGTGCTGCTTCGTTGAGATTGGGAGGGGAATCGTTGATTTGTGCAAGGTGAGCTGGGAACCAACTCAGAAGATGATGTGTTATGTTCTTGCCTTGCAGTATTTTCAGCGTTTGTTCACAGACCGTCCCTTTGGCGAACGCCCGTAGTGCTGCCATGGAATCACTGTAGACGACTTCAATGTTATCCATCTTGAGTGCTAAGGCGATGGCCACTTGTTCCGCAATGATTGGGTCTTTCGTCCTGACCGTCGCTGAGTTGACGACATGGCCAGCCCCATCGACTACCACTTGTGTTCACCATGCAATCATGCCATGCCATAGCAGTTTTGCAACATGCCATTGGAACAAAACCACCGCAAGAGCTGCAGGACTACGTATGGTGAAGCATGACATTTGTGACATACATGTCATAATTTTCATGTTATGACTAGTCAAATATGTTCCTCATACAGTTGTGTTATGCCATACCAAGTTTGGTATTGATACCAATATCAAAACGACCTGGAGAGCTAAAAGTCGTAGGCGGCTAGATAGATAGATAGATAAATAGATAGATAGATAGATAGATAGTAGATAGATAGATAGATAGATAAATAGATAGATAGATAGATAGTAATGCTCCAAGTGGACAAAGTTCGCTAAGAAATACTTCGCATTTAAAACGCGCCCCTCCGTGGTGGTCTATTGGCTAAGGCGCTCGGCTGCCGACTCGCAGATAGCGGGATCGAATCCTGGTTGCGGCGGCTGCATTTCTGGTGGAGGCGGCAATGTAGTAGGCGCGTGTGCTTAGACTTGGGTGCACGTGAAAGAATCCCAGGTGGTCGCTATTTACGGAACCCTCCACTACGGCGTTCCTTACAATCGTCTGGTAGTTTCGGGACGTTAAACCAGACTTATCAATCACATTTAAAACGCGTGCCTTGTTCGGCAAATTGACTGGTCAACACGTAGCGGCAAAGGAAGAGCTAGCCTTTCCTGCACGAACGTCTATGGAATACTACCTGACTTAAATACAAGGCGTCTTCGCCCTTTGCCGCAAATTGGGCACCAGCATAGAGAAATCGTAAAAAGTGGCGCCCATATTGAAAAGAATAACAGCCGATGCATTCCACCTCCTTATTGTAAAGGGGTGTGACACGGTAGACGGCATCGTCTAGGAGTGCCAGCGTTTTGAGACCGTCAAAGCCTGACGCATTTTCCGCCAATTCTCCCGACTTTCTAACACGGCAGCAACGTGGTCCTGCCTAGAGGCCCCTCGGCCACAGGCACAGCTGACTGTGGAATATGTGGGGAGGAGTGTGCGATGTGAACTAAAAGCTATCTTGCCAGCTACCACGTATTCTCGTTTTTCTGATGCCGGCTCGCAAATGGCACCACTATTGCATGCCATTGTCCGTCAAGAGCTCTCGAGCAACGTCCTTGACTCTGCGTGTACCACCGTTCCCTCAAGACCGACTGACCATGGGCCGCCACTATCGTCCACCCAAGGCCAGAAGTTCCCGGCGCTTCCTCGCCTCCCGCCGAGTTGCGGACGGCTACCAACTGGCCTATTTGTTTGAGCTGCCGTCGTATTGGTCACGTAGCCTGATACTTGAGCAACAGAGTATTGCCGTCACACATCCTATGCGTTCAACCATCGGCCAAAAATGAACGAACGGTTCATTCCAACCTCGCCATGAGTCGCCGCAGACCACTAGTGATGACGCTTGTGCCATGCCTGATCGTCGGCACCATCACCGTATGGTCACCAGCCCCACTCGCCGCTATCTCGTTGCCCAACGACTCGCTCGCTTCAGTTCCGACGTCCTGCATCACCGACCTTCCGCTAATCTCGAGAAAACTAGATGAAGCAGTGGTCGGAAACAATGCTGCATCGACGATTCGCCCGCTAAATTATCTGACCACAAAGCAGACTCGACGCAACTTCATCAACGTTAAAGTGAATGAAGCCCTTGTTGTTGCTCTTCTGCACATAGGCGCCCATATATCAGTGAAGAATTCCGAGCTTCAATGCCATCTCAAAAAAATTTTAACGCTGCCCGCGGTACTACTTATCCAGGTCGCTGATGGTGGAATTTTGCGCGTGCTTGGGATGTACTCGGGGCGTCTTAGTTATTAGTGTCTCTGACCACGCAACCACTTCAATATTTCCCATGCTCGAAATGTGCCGCCATTACCCCATTCTCGGCATTAACTATTTATCCACCCACTCTGCTATCATTGACTGTAGAAACAGATTACGTCAGCTCAATTTGCCATATTAATATGACGCTCCAGTAGTACCTTAACCGTGCTTTTAGTCGGTTGAGTATGTTAGCCTTGCGCTTCAAACCGTTACGTATGTGACTTTCAACTCTTGCCCTCCTATTCTGAATGGCGTGTACGTGTTGGCTGCAATCATCGACATTTTGTTTGCCCGAAATGTCACTGTTTTTCACATGGTTCTAACAGTCACGAATAATGAAATATCTCTACCTATACTGAACTTTAGCTGGTGCGCGCAAGTTAACCCGGATGGCATCGTTGTAACCAACATTGCTTCTCTCACCGAACAACCTTTTTCAACGTTCCCGGCTGACGCTTCATTTTCCCCTGTCCTATCTTCCTCACAGAGCTTAGCTAATGACGACATTGACAAGATGATCGTGCCTGTCCTTGTTCCAGCACAGACAGGCAGCGATGGTGGCGTGGGTGGACGCATACTAAGCTACTCTTCTACAACTTTGCAGCTGCCCGCGGCTGCCCAAATCTGACCACACGACTTCGTCACATTAGCTGCCTTCTGGTAAAGACTGCCGGAACTTGGATTATGACGCTCATCTTGGGCATTGTTTTCCCGGGAGTGCATCTTTTTCACTGTGGCAGCGATGGCATCGGTGGCTGGACGGATACTAAGCTACTCTTCTACAACTTTGCAGCTGCCTGCGGAGGCCCAAATCTGACCATAAAGAACCCGGTGCAGTGGTCTACCAGTCTGCTGAAATGCCAGCTATTTCATCGCTATCCATACTTGGCTGGTTAGCACCAGGGCCAGACGTCACGGATGGTTAGCACCAGGGCTAGCCGCCTACGTCACAGGATCTGCCAAGACTGCCGCAACTTGGATTATCGGTCTCATTTCGCAGGTGATGTTTTCCCGGAAGCGCATCTTTTCAAATGCGAATCATTTCTTAGCGAACTTCGGCGACTTTAAGCATATCTATCTATCTATCTATCTATCTATCTATCTATCTATCTATCTATCTATCTATCTATCTATCTATCTATCTATCTATCTATCTATCTATCTATCTATCTATCTATCTATCTATCTATCTATCTATTTATCTATCGTTCTATCTATCTATCTATTCAGCCGCCTACGACTTTTAGCTCTCCTCGCCATTTAAATAATGGTATCAATACCAAAATTTGTATAGGCATAACATCACAGTCACAACGTGAAAATAGTTTGCTTGTATGTCATGAATGTCATGATTTTTCTTTAGTGGTCTTGCTGCTCTTGCGGGTGGTTTCATTTGCATGACATGTTGAAAAACTGGTATGGCATGACATAATTGCATGGCGAACAGAAGCGACAGACCCTTACATGCGGGTTATGTAAAAACATGACTACATGCCACACTCATGGTACGCTCACGGCCATTTCGATAGCTTCTTATTGTTACGAGTAACTTGCTTATTAATCAATTTACAACGCACAGAACTCGACGAGCAAGACGGCGCCAGTCCAGCATCAATCAAAAACTCACTTCGTCCTCCTCTTTCACGCCGGGGTTTGTGATGCATAACAGCAGCGTTTAGCGGCTGTTATTTTTCATAACCACCGGTGGTAGAAGCACCGTCTTGGTGCTAAATCTACGCAGATGATGTCGAAAGAAGGTAATAGGGCTTTAGCCGAGCCACGTGAACGGTGTCGCTCGGAGCTGACGATGACTTTTTGGGATTTGTTGGAACAATCTCGTACGTGACGTCTGTCACTTGGCGAATGATGCGGAATGGTCCAGTGTGGGGTGACAACAGTTTCTCAGATTGTCCCACACGCCGAGTTTGTGACCAGAAGAGCACGAGAGATTTTGGGGAAAGTGCACGCCCGTGTGGTGAGAATCGTAGAGCTGTCGTTGGTGCGCCTGTGAGGCTCGTACACGGTTACGGGCGACTTTGCGCGCGTGGTCAGCGCGGGTGATAGCCTCCACGGCATATTCAGTGTCGACAGGTAGCAAAGTATCAAAAGATAGAGTAGGGTCCCGGCCATATATTAGGTAGAAGGGCGAATAGCCGGCAGCATTGTGACGGGATGAATTGCAGGCAAATGTCACCTACGCCAAATGAATTTCCCAATCCTGGTGGTCTGGCGAAACGTATTTGGCAAGCATATCGATTACACTCTAAGGCAAAATTACCCAAAAAAGGAGTAACGGAGTGCAATATGCGAGCGATGAACAGATAAACTGATGAGGAGCAACCAAAGAGGGAAGCGTGCCACGCGCAAACCACTTAGTCGCCAAACACGCTTCAAGGGGATGAACCGCCCGGGAATTGCAGACAGTGCGAAAACCGCTGCCAAGGTGACTGGCCGTCATTCTTCTCCTCTGCTGGCTCAGTCTTTACCCGTATTTTGCTGGCAACTTTTCCGATTGCGTCACGCTTGGAGTGCTCCACCACGGCCGCCTGAATTCGACAATCTAGAAATTACGATGTGGTGCTTGCGTGTACGCTTGGATGAGCGTGGGCTGCTGCTTTTACGTTTCGCGCACTCATGAAGTCTGGAGCAAGTCTCGGCACGTCACCACGCCGCGCTGTATATCTCTGGCTTCAAGAAAGGCACGACCACTTACGACAGCAACAGTTGGGAAGGCCATTATTGCGGTTGAGAAGAGAGCAGGCCTATCGGATGTATACTTCAGTCCGACTCAGGGCAGAAATCAGCGCTGCATTCTTATGCAAGTAGGTTATCATTCTTTATTCTACTCTACTCTTCGCGTGTGCGATGCGGATCGCGCTTGCCGGCAACGGCCTCGGTCGTGTTGCATATCGCACGCACGAAATGCACCGCGAAGGTCAGCTTGGGCGTCCGCAGTTCGTCTGTGCTTTGCAACCGCCTGGAAATTAGCAGCCATTGCTGTCGGCCTCCCGTACGCTCACTCATCGAGTGCTCACCTGTCTTCGCTGCCGCAATGAGCTCCGGGCGGACGACATGGGGCTGAGACCTCGTCGCTGTATTGTGAGTAGTCGAAAACACGTTGAGGGTTCTCGTAATGAGCTTGATTGTAGTATGTCGCACGCTGTAAGTGCACCAGCACGGGTTGGCGGGCTTTCGCTAGCGTCGGAACTCACGGAAAATTGGTCACCATTACAGTTGGCTTTCCCGTCAGTCGGTCACAAGACGCTCGGCGCCATCCATTGGCCGCGGCGGCGGACTGGCGTTTGCGCGCTGCACTTGCTCGAGTTTGTAGAAAAGGGCCGCATTACCGTCTATTCTTCGGCGCTAGCTTCAAACCAGCTCGGCGCTATTCGTGTCGGTGGCCAAGCGTACGCTCGCTCTTCTGCTCGAAGTTGGCTTGTGGCAGACATTCCGTGTGCAGCGTCGTATTTGGTCTCACGTTCGCTTGCTCGAGCTGAACGACGTCGCTCGCTTAGGACTCGCCGACTTGTTAGCGGCACGGTGTTTTGCGCAGTTGTGGCTCCTAAGCTGTTGCGCTACGGGGTTCGAAGTGAGTCTTTGACAATGTGTGACATCACGGTGAAATTATTAGCATATAATATCTCACGTATGTTTTCATTTTACCTTGCACGTATTTCTCATATACATTTGTATTCATCCTCTGTCACGTGTGACTCACTATTTTACATAGTTATTGGGCAGCCGTGGGCACAAACCGTGCTGAAGACTGTTTGCACTGGCGTCGGCGATGCCTGTCATCCATCTCTTTCGTCAGAGCAGCTTCGAAAAGACTGTGCGAGATTTGAAGGGAAAGTTATTTATGTCTCATATTTTACACGCATGTTTTTATATTAACTTGAACGTACTTCTCATATGTGTGCAACTTCATCTTCCGTAACGTAGGTCTAACTATTTTTAATATTTTATTGTACGTACAGCCATGGGAACACAACAGGCAGAAGGCTGCGTGTGCTGGCCCGTGGTCCATCGCTTCCGTCGGAGGAGCTCTACAAGAAGGAAACAAGATGTGACAAGGAGACTGGACTTGTACACTTCATCATGAATTCAATTAAAAGAATGAAGAAACTTCATGTGTATGTAGAAAAATAGAAGCTTTCGATGTCTCACTTTTGTCTTTCGTTGTTGCCATGACTGCAAAAACAGTTACACATAGGTGCAAATTACTTTTTCGCTGGTTCTTTTCTGCACCATTTGTTGCCCACTGCTGAGAAAAATAGGCGAAAAAAGTATTAGGTCTGGCGGGAAATAAACAAAAAACATTGTTTGATCTGGGGATAAAAAGTTCATCCGATTGGAGTATTTGATAGAATCAAGCGTTCGTCCGGCAAGGTGCGACTGTGAGGACTAACAATTGCCCGGCAAGGTGTAAATATGGAGGTTAACAGTTGCCCTATAAGGTGCAAATGTGAGGACTAAATGTTAGTCATTTGAGGTAAATTGTGGGACTAACGATTACTCACTAAGGTGTAAATAGAAGGACTAAATGTTTGTCCCTAGAGTGAGTCTGTGGGGACAAACTGTTAGACCCGCTGTCGTTAGTCTTTAAAGAAAGTATTAATTGTGGCAGCCCCATTAGTACCCAAAAGGATGAATCACACACCCTTTTAACACCCTTTTGTCTTGGAGTGTAGGGTCCTGTTGAGGCACTCCATGAGGCCATATGACTAGGGATGACACGAAGTAGTAAATTTGTGCTTTATATGGCGAGACCTCAGGATTTCGTGAACGATTGCTGATAAGAACACGCGCCCACGGTCGTTGAGAAGTTGGAGGGGAGCACCGTGCACTAATATTATGTCATACAGCAGAAAGTCCGCAACGTAGGTAGCGCAACTGGTCGGGAGTGCTCGTGTGATCGCGTACTGCATCGCATACTCTGTGGCAACAGCGATCCATTTATTTCCGGCTGCAGAGAGCGGAAAAGGGCCCAACAGGTCGAGACCAACTCAAAAGAAAGGTTCAGTGGGAACGTCGATCTGCTGAAGGCAGCCAGCCGGGAGGGCAGACAGCGTTTTGCGACGCTGACAGGGCTCACAAGTGGCGACATAGCGTCGAACAGAGCGCGCAAGTCCAGGCCAAAAAAAAAACGACGTTGTACCTGATCGTATGCTGGAGAAACGCCCAAATGACCCGTCATGGGAGCGTCATGAAGTTGATGCAGGACAGTGGAACGCGGGTGCGCTGGGATGACAGGAAGTATGTCTGATCCGAAGGAATCAAGGTTACGGTGGTATAGGATCCCGTCTTTCCCCAAAACATTCGTAGGGATGGGTCGCGAGGCGTTGACTCAGTTTTTCAATGATAGCTCGTAAAGCAGCACTCCCGACGTTGCTCTTAGCCAACGTTCAAACGCGGCGACACGGAAAAAACATTCGTGATAGCGTCAGTATCGGTTGCATCGTCTACAGAGTAGTGGGATACACAATCCGCATCCTGATGTAATCACCCTGTTTTATACATTAACAAGAACGTGTATTCTTGAAGGCGTAGGGCCCAACAAGCGAGGCGTCCTGTCGGGTCCTTCAGGGAGGCTAGCCAGCAGAGCGCGTGATGAACCATGACAACACGGTATGAGCGTTCGTACAGGTATGGACGAAACTTTGCGACTGTTCATACAAGGGCGAGGCATGCCCGCTCCATGATTGAATAGTTGCGCTCAGCTGGAGATTGCAGTCGACTTGCGTAGGCCATAACATGGTAGTGTCTCCGATGGTGCTGCAACAGCACAATTCCTATGCCATGTCCACTGGCATCTCTGCGAACATCGGTTGGGGCTGATGGATCAAAGTGAGCCAAGATTGGTGGCGTTGTAAGCAAGGTCGAAAGTTGGGAAAATGATGACGCTTGGTCATGGCCCCAGATAAACGAGGCGTCTTTCTTCAAGAGATCTGTGAGGGTCCGTGCAATAGTCGCAAAGTCCTTAACAAAGCGTCTGAAATAGGAGCACAACCCCACAAAACTGCGGACATCCAAACTGCGGAACGGGAAAGTTTGTAACTGCGCGAATTTTTTATTGGTCTGGACGCACGCCTTGGGCATCGACAAGGTGACCGAGCGCGGTAATTTTACGCCGAGCGAAGTGGCACTTGGAGGAGTTATGCTGGAGTGCGGCTCGACGAAAAACGTCCGGATTAGCTGACAAACGATCGAGATGCGAGTCGAGTGTGGGCGAAAAGACCGTCAAGGTAACACAAGCAGGTGGACCATTTCAACCCTTGGAGCAATGAGTCCATCATTCTTTTAAATATGGCTGACGCATTGCAGGGATCAAGGAGCATCACCTTAAACTAATAAAGACGATCAGGATTAATGAATGCCGTCTTCTCGCGCTCCAACTTGTCGACCGCTATCTGCCAGTAGCCTGATTAAAGGTCAATATAGAAAAATAAGTCGCACCGTACAGGCAGTCGAGAGCGTCGTCGATGCGAAGCAAAGGATCAACGTCTTTCTTTGTAATTTTATTGAGGTGACGGTAATCGACACAAAAGTGCCCTGTTTCTTCCTTTTTTTAACAAGGACGACTGGAGAAGCCCAAGAGCTGCATGAAGGCTTGAGAATGTTTTTCGCAAGCATTTTGCCGAATTCCTGTTGAGTATTGCACGCTCCGATGCAGAAACACGGTTGGGGCGTCGGTGAATGGGAGTAGCATGGCCAGTATTTTTTCAATGGGTGACAATGGTCGTTTGGCCTAAATAGTTTCTGGCAAAGTCGGAAATGCTATAATGGCCCTCAAGAACGTGGCAAAGCGCTGAAGCTTGCTCAGACGTGAGGTCCGATGACACTATTCACTTGATGTCTGTGTCCCAAGAACGTGTTGGAGTGGAACCACTGACTGACCTGCAGCAATCGTCAACTCTGAAGGGCTCGACATGATCGTTTGGAGAGCGGTAATTTTGGCCAGAGAGATACCCTTAGGTAGAACTTGCGTGGTGAGGGAGAAGTTGACCAGTGGAAGGAAGGTTCAGTTCCTCGTAATCGTAAGAATCATATGCGGCAGATCAACCCCATGCGTAAGCATTACGGCAGGAATCGGGGCCACTTGTAATCACCTTCAGGTAGTGGCGGCGTGAAGGAAAAGTCGACATGAGTGACAGAGTTAGGTGGGAGGCGCGTGAAATCAATTCAGCAGAGGCTGGTTTGTGGTGGGCTGGTCGGGTCGGGAAAGGGAGGTAAATTGAGATGAAGAGAGCCAAGTGAACAGTCTTTGAGGGCAGTGTGCATGGCTAGAAAATCTATACCAAGAATGAGTTCATGGAGGCAATGTTCTATAACGGCGAAAGGAACGACAGCAATTCTCTCCCCCATAGAAACGCGCGCAGAGCACATGCCAAGAATTGCGCCAGTTCCTTCTTCGGCGACTCATACAGCTAGGTTGAGGGTGGGCGTGACAACTTTTTGAAGTCGGCGCCGAAGGTTAGCACTCATAATGAACACATGCGCGCCAGTATCTATCAATGCACTGACACGAACATTGTCGACAGTAACGTCTAAAAGGTTTCGGTTCGTCCTTAACGTTAACTGAGAATTTCTCACGAAGGTCGTCAACGCAGCTCCACCTCCAAAAGCTACACGGCCTAGTTTTCCGGTCGGAGCTGCTGCAAATAGGTCGGGCAGGCAGCATGGCATTGTGGGGTTGACCGGGGCTGAAGACGAGCAGAGAACGGTGATCGGTCATATCGAGGTTAGCTCAGAGGCGCTGCAGGAGCGGAAAATGTGGTCGGCATTGTTGGAGAAAGTGATGGGTATGACTGGTGGACAGAAGTGGCGTGAGACTGAGGTGCATAATGTGTCGGTGGAGCCCAGCGGCTGCGTCAGTGACGAGCAATATGAACAACAAGTCAACAGTTAAAACATATGGGCCTGTCATCAAGGGTACGCCGTTCGGACGGATATCATTGGATGCGAGGAGCAGAAAGGAGACAATAAGAAGGCTCAGCAGAGTATACAGTGAGAACAGGATGCAGGCTGACATTCGATAGCTCTTGACGAACGACGGCTTGTATCAAAGATATCGTGGGCAGGGAAGGTGCAGGCGTCAGGAATGCCGTGGCTACCGGTTCTGCTGCCTCGACCTTTCAAGAAATGATGCGTGTGATGTTGACACATCGAGGGGCCTGGTGAAAGGCGTCGTCACACGTAGAAGTAGCAGTTGTGTTCGGAAGGCGCTCGATCATGTTGGCTATGCGGCAGGCTTTAGCTTGTTTGAGACGTCGGCCTTCTTTAAGGATGGTGTCGATGCTCGAGATATTGTTAAAAACCAGCAGGTTGAAAGCATCGTCGTCAATGCTTTCCAAGACGTGGTTAATTTCTCTTCTTCCGAAATGCACTGGTTGGCCTTGGAACAAAGTGCCAAGACGTCAAGAATGTAGGAGACATATGAAACGGTAGAAGGCTTGGCCTTTGTGGCAAGAGCCTTTTTCGCAGCGAGCTGACAACCAGATAAATCGCCAAACAGGTGGCGGATCTATTCTTTGCAGAGATCCCAGCTAGTTATGTCGGCTTCGTGGCTTTCAATTTATTTTCTGGGAGTGCCGTCCAGGTAGAAAAGCACGTTTGCGAGCATGAGCGTGTGATCCCAGCGGTGAGTAGCAGTGATGTGCTCGTACCAGTTCAGCCAAATTCAAGATCGATCGTACCATCACTGGAGAAAGTGCCGGGATCCCGGAGGTGCGAGAGTGTGTCGTAGGTGGTGGCTTGGATTGATAAGGGAGGCGTACAGGAAGTACCAGGAGTCGAAGCAGTCGAAAGGTCGCCGATGTTGAGACCGCTGCGCGTGTCCATCGAGGTATGGGGTCGTGCACCTACACCAATATTGTTACGAGTAACTTCTTTATTAATCTATTTACAGGGCAAAAAACCCGACGAGCAAGAGGCATCAGTACAGCATGAATCAAAGACTCACTTCATTCTTCTCTTTCATGCAGCCGCGTGTAGCGGCTGTTATGTATCAATCTATACAAAACTTCGTATAGAGGGACAAGAATGAATAACGAAGGTATGTGAATCGTGGAAACATAATAGTCACGAGATCCGTGCCATGTAACAACATTACTATTTGTTACGCTCGTGATTCGCTCGCCACTGTTGCGCTAACTTCACAGCACGAAATTTGGTATTACGAGACGTGAATTGACGACAAAGGTATGTGAGTGGTCCAGACATAATAATTATGAGATGCGTGTAATGTAACACACAAACCTTGGCCCAATGTTGGGGATAGATTGGCAGTTCATGCCCCGAAAATGACCCACGTTTGACAACGTACCGCCAATAGTGGCTGTGCCAGCCAAATAGAATTGCGAAGTTTGCCCAGCGTTGACAACGTTCCGCCTGTAATGTCTGTGACAGTCTGATTGAACGGTGATGTTGGACAAACATTCCGATCTTACCGGCAATATTAGCCATGTCAGCCTAATGTAACGGCCACAATGTACCGAGTAGTACAATCAGCAGCCAATATGGGTGGAGTCATGCAATCAAGCTGACATTCTTGACCCGTCATTCGAAAGTTATTGCCGGTGTTGGATAAAGCGTCAACTTCGTGGGCATAATATTGGTCCGGTATAAGCTAATGTCTGTGTCTGCTGCTTTTTGGTGCTGTTGTGGTCCCACTTCACGTGTAGATTTTTCAAGTTTGAGAGAGTAATGTACCGGGCGCATGAGTAATATATTTTTGTCATTAAGTCATGCACAACTAGTTTATATTGTAACGCATGGTTCAATGAACACTTTTCATAGGCTAACGTAGACAGGGCGAACTTGCGCCCGAGAATAATAACACAGCTTGAACAAAACCTCCTAGTTTTCTCGAGGATCCTCTTCTGCCTCTTCTTTCACGTTCTTCTTTTTCCTACACGGTTCGCGCGCAGCTGGACCCTGCAGGCTCGTGCGTCGCGAACCAACTGTAGGGCGCAAGTATTGACTAGCGCGCGTAACTTGAAGTCACATTGTGTCAGTGCCCCCCTTTCCAGAGTGCATCGTCCCGATGCTTGTGTCGAACTGGTTGCGTGGTGCTCATTCACAAACCCTCGTCGTAAATGTCGTCAACGTCAAGCAACGTTGTGTCCTCACCGTTTCATTTTCCGTCGTGATACGGTTTCATCCTGACGACGTGCACAGTTTCCGTGCGATGCCACCGTTGGAATGAAATATCCTGTCCCTCAGGCATAACTTTGTAGTTGAGCGAGCCGACGCGGCGGAGCACTCTGTACGGACCGAAATAGCGGCGATGTAGTTTTTTTGACAGGCCACATATTCACACGGGAATCCACACCCATACTCTATCTCAAGGTGCGTACTGGACGTTCCTTCTTCGCAGATTGTATCGGTGCGTGTCGGTTTCCTGCTGTTGGAGTATGCGATATCATGCCAGCTGTCCGGCTTCTTCTGCTCGTTGTATGTAGTCGTGAACGTCATAGTCATTTTCAGGCGTCTCATCAATAGGTAAAATTGCATCTAAAGGTGTCGTTACCGTCCGGCCGAAAACAAGTGGGAATGGTGTCATCCGTGTTGTCTCTTGCATCGCAGTGTTAGACGCGAATGTAGAATAGGGTAATATTTTATCCCAAGTACCGTGTTCTATATCAATGTACATTGACAACATATCAGCCAGCGTTCTGTTCAGTCGTTCGGTAAGACAATTCGCTTGAGGATGATATACCGTCGTTTTTCTATTGCTAGTGTGCGTCAATTTCATAATACATTTCATCAGGTCGGCCATAAATGCAGTTCCTCGGTCCGTGATCAACTCTCATGGAGCTCCGTGCCGCAGTACGATGTTGGAGACGAGGAATTCGGCTACTTCAATGGCTGATCATTTAGCAAGAGTCGCTGTTTCGGGATATTGGGTTAAATAGTCGGTCGCAACTATTATCCACCGTTTTCTCGATGACGACGTAGGGAATGGGCACAGTAGGCTCATTCCCACTGGTGTGAATGGGGCCTCTGGTGGTTCTATCGGTCGAAGGAGACTTGCTGGTTTTAGCGGTGGGGTTTCACATCTTTTGCAGTCCCGGCAGGTTCTGACATAGTGTCGTACAGTGCTACGCAACTTCAGTCAAGTGTATTTAGTGCGGATGCGTGCTAACGTTCTGCTTACTCCTAAATGTCAGGTTTATGGATCGTCGTGACAAGCCTCCAAAATCTCTGGTCACAGAAGTGAAAGGAAGACAAGCAGGAATGTCGCTGTATTGTTGTCAAAGTTCCTTTTTATAGATAATGTTGTTTCGTAGGACGAACGCTGACTAGCTGCGGACAAAAGGTCATGGAACATCGACAGACTGTCCTTGTAGGTACTTGATCAAGAGGAGTATCTCATGGTCGGATCGCTGATGGTGTGCCATCTCGGACGGTGTCACAGCTCCCAAGAAAACGAAATATTCGCCGTCCTCGGTGGAGGCAGAATCAGCAGGTTGATTCGGAGCACGTGACGAGCAGTCCGCACCACTGTGCGTGCGACCTGACTTGTACACAAACGTGCTGTCATACTCCTGTAATCGCAGGTTCCATTGTACAAGCCGTCCGCATGGGTCCTTGAGATTAGCCAGCCAGCATAGTGAATGATGGTTGCTTATAGCTCGAGAAGGCCTACCATATAAATATGGTCGAAATTTGCTGATAGCCCATACCATGGCAAGGCATTCTTTCTCGGTCGCTGAGTCTTTCACCTCAGCTTTCGAAAAAGTGTGACTGGCAGACGCAATGACTCATTCTTGTCCGTTTTGCAATTGGATGAGCTCGGCCCTAAGACATAAACTGCTTGCATCCGTGTTGATATCGGTTTCCCCTTCCTCGTCAAAATGCCCCAGAACAGAGAGGCTTTGAAGAAACTTTCGTAGTTCATTGAAGGCATCCTCTTGTTCGGCAAGCCATACGAAAGGCATTTCTTCTTTTGTCAGCCACGTCAGTGGTTCAGCGATTTGTGAAAAATTTTTAACGAACCATCGATAATAGGCGCAGAGACATAAAATTGACCTAACAGCCTTTTGTCTGTTGGCTTTGGAAATTTCGCTATGGCCTGTTTTTGCAGGGTCTAGGTGGACGCCTTCTGCACTGATGACAAGGCTGAGAAAAAGCAGGTCACGAAAGCCGAAATGACATTTCTTTGGTTTAATCGTCAAGTCCGCTGACTTGATCGCAATGAGCACGACCCGGAGCCTTTATAATTGTTGCTCTAAGACAGTAGAGAAGAATGCAATATTGTCAAAATAAACCAGGCACGACTGCCATTTCAGACCACAAAACCCCGTGTAAATCATCCGTTAAAATATGGCGCGTACCTAACAAAGGCCAAATAAGAGTACCTTTAACTAGTATAAACCGTCCGGTGTCACAAACGCTGCCTTTTCGCGACCTCTGTCGTCAACTTCTATCCGCCAATATCCACTTTTAAGATCCAACGATAAAGATACCAGGCATTTTGCAACCTATCCAGAGTGCCATCAATTCTTGGAATGGGGTAAACATCCTGTTTGGTGACAGCGTTGAACTTCCGGCAATCAATGCAGAAACGTAAGGTTAGGTCTTTTTCTTCACAACAAAAACAGGTAATACCCATTGACTTGATGAAGGCTGGATCACATCGTCTTTGAGCATCGTCTTTCCGCCTATATCACCGGCTTTAATTCTATGACCAATGTTCAAAAATTTTTTTCAAGGTTTATGTGACCTTATGTTTTCAAACGGGAACATTTTGTAAAAGAAACAAATATAAACTTTAATCAGAAGTGGCTACATTTGTGTACACAATTTGTTTATGCATGCTGTGTTAATGTCACAGGCCCCATTAAGTAGGGAGGCGATTGCCGGACTT
The DNA here is from genome assembly GCA_013436015.1 of Rhipicephalus annulatus. NCBI lineage: Eukaryota > Metazoa > Arthropoda > Arachnida > Ixodida > Ixodidae > Rhipicephalus > Rhipicephalus annulatus. The sequence continues at coordinate 68,117 of WOVY01006681.1, forward strand.
ATTCCAAGAGCCGAAGTATCAGCCCCCGAAACTGCACCACGAAAGCGCGGACAATTTAGAAGTGGTCCTATTTGGCGTGCCAGGGGACGCTGGCTGTGGTCCAAACAACAAGTCAGAGCCGAGAGTGGATAAACAAAACAAAATCATATTCTCAAATTTGGCATATCATACGATACACAAATATGTACACTCGACAATAGTTAAATACAAAATGTCACCAATAAAACAACGTACTACACAGTACAATCAGTTAAATTGAAGCAATGGACACGAACAACAATACGCGCTACAATACAAATACATGCATCAAGCAGTGAAGCCACTTAAGGACTAAAGTTCGAAAACTTATTCAGACCAAAGTCTTTGGAACAAAGTGTGAATGATACTCTTTCAAGAATCACTCACTCAAAGTCCAGCGCTGTTGTCGATTCGTTACCCCCGATATTGCTCTTCCAGGAAACCTCACGTCTTCAATTGGTCGCTCTCTAAGCACCAACATTCCTCACCCGTAAGATGTCGGCTTCCCACGTGCAGCTGCTGCAACGCGTCTTCGCTCGCTGGCGGTAGACACACTCTTCTGCTTGTAGCACAAGTCTTCACCCCTCAGGTGGAAACTCTCTTCATCACCCGCTTTGTCACTGACGACAGAAGCCTTTGCCGACAAGGATGAATGACCCTACGCACACTTGCACTAAACTTTATTTATCTCCTGCCTACGCACATGGGCGTAAGCTGTCTTCATCTCCTGCTTTGTCACTGAGGACAAAATTTTCGCCGACACGGTGAAAACACCCCACGCACGCTGGCGTCAACTTTCTTCTTCTCTTCGCCTCCATTCTGCACTGCCCGCTTTATTACTATTCGTGCTAGATTCCAGAAAATTATAATCGTTACGTCGGCGCGAAGCACAGCCAAGGCTGGAAAAAGAGCGAGACTTTTGAGGACCATTCTTGCCACGTGACGCAACTCTATATCACAACGCCCCTTTTCTTTTAGATCTTTCCAGGGCTTGCTCAGTGGTCGAGGGGAGGATGTTGGTCAGCAAAACTACGTTTCCGAGGGGGAAAGATGGCGCGCCCGAGGAGTCTTCGGATGCTTTTTTCTTCTCTAGCGCTGACCCCGAGGCACCCTCCGGTGCCCGCCGCCGGCACCACCGCCAGACCTCGGCGGTGTGATCCGTTTCTGAGTGCTCGTTTGTGACACTGCCCCCCACTTTAGAAATATTGTCACATAATATTCAAAACCACACAAAGGAGTGCAAACAGTCAACTCGTACTTAAAGTTTGTAACATAGTACGTCGCTCACAACGCGTCACACTCCAAATAGAACACTCAATACAAATACACATTGAATTTTAATCTCATAACACATGAAATATAACAAAAAGACATGAGTACAATGCTCCAACACACATATCAAACAATACAAATGTACAAAGGTCTGTCTTTACAACAATTGTACAATACTGTACATCAGGTCATCGAAACCAACACTTTGACACTTGCGACACAGCATAACAACAATAATAACACAACAAATTGCACTCAGCACTGCCAAACACATTCCCGTTCGACCTCAGCACCTATGGTGTGCACTTTGAGCTGAGCTTGCGCCCTTTCTTGTGGTGCTCGCTCAATCTTTTCTGATTTTTTCTCGTTCTGTTCCGGCGACCCTTTCCAATCGACGGTATCTGAGGTGGCGTCTCCACCATCGTTGACACTTTCGACACCGTCAATGGGTCAAAACGTTCTGCCGCAAGTCCAGCTGCACGGCACGTTCTCTTGTTCAACACGATTATCTCCCGATTCACTGTCTTTTGCGCCCGCGCTTCATTTTGAGCTCGGGCGAAATCCGTTGCGGGATGCTCCTCGACTGTATATTGTGGTTCCTATGTCGGCGAGGGCTCCATCTTCGGGTCTTCTCCCAAACGTTCGGGATCACTGCCAAACGTTATTCGGGTCTTCTCCCAAACGTTAGGGCTCTCGCGCCCTATCGATGTTTCTGATGATGAGGTCGTACAGGTGGGCCATCATACATAGGGCAGTAACTTTCCCGCTGAAGTAAGGGGTTTCAACCTCAATCTGCTTTGTGAAGCATCTGAACCGTACTGTCAATTAGGCAAACCAGTTTAGTTTTGCCTGTTAACTCACTTTCCTGTACCAAGATTCTCCGCACGACAACAGTGGAGCTATCGGTGTCTCTTAACACTGTAACCTTCTTGCCCGCAACGTTTCCACGCAGCGTTGGCATTCCCTTCGTAACACCGGTAGGCCGTCCTGTCATCACAGCACCCACAATAGGAAGTTTCTTCTCATTTTTCAACTCCACGAATCCGTCGGTGACGCCTTCGTAATCGACTTTCGGTGCCACCAGCACACAGGTTACTTGGTGTGTTTTACTTGCTCCGTTACGACATGCGTTTGTTTTGTGCCCGGTCTCACCACATTTGAAACAAATTTACAACTGTAGGGCTCGCAAAGTTAGTTGGACAGCTGTTAGTGCGATGACCAGCTCGGTTACACAGAAAACATCGCGGAACACTCCCTTGTGCACGCTTCTTTTGTTCGGGTACCGAAATTTTCGAATCTTTGGGACATTCCTTTTTAAACTTGAACATATTTGTGCCACCTTGTGCTGCCAAGAATAGGTCGGCCAACTCAAGCATGTCTTCAAGTGACTTAGCTCTCCTCTCTTTCAAGTACAGTGACAGGCTTTGGTGGCAACTGGTAAGAAATTGCTCTCTAATGAGGAGCTCTCTAAGCTCATCGTACTCCTGTGCTGTCCCTGAAAGTTCGATCCATCTGTCAAAATAATGGCTATGTTGGGCGGCGTACTGCGTAGCCATCTCACCATCAGCTGGTTTTCTTGTCCGAAATCTGTCCCGGAAACATTCCACAGTAAATCTAAATCGCTTCAGTAAAACAGCTTTCTCCCTTGTATAGTTGGCTGCATCGGTAGCGTCAGCCTACTGTACACACTGAGCGCTTCACCACTCAAGCAAGTACTCAAAGCAGTTGTCCATTGATGTTCCGGCTAGTTCTGGCTCCTTGCAATCATCTCAAATCAGTGAAGGTTCGCGTCAAGGTCGTTCTACCGTTTGTCAAACATTATGAGTAGCTTGCTTGGGTTCAAGCGAAAGCCATGATTTTCCCATTCGCTGCTTTCGACTGTAGCTTGGACGGAAGTTTTGCTTCGCTTTTGCAAACGGAGCCGCTCGTGTTCCATCTCGTGCTGCCGCTGCTGTTCCCTTTCAGCCGTCTCCACCTCCATTTTTTATTTCAGCTGTTGCTTCTTTGCCTCGATTTCTTCTTTCACCCTCTCAGCTGGCAGACTTTCTCTCTCCAGCTTCCACTTCAGTTGCTGCTCTCTTTTTTCTTTCAACCTTTCGGCTGCCAACCTCTCGGCCTTCAAGTATTGGGTCACAAGGCACAATTTTTCCCAAAAGGCGAAGATCACAGAAGGCGTCAAGGTTGCGGCATGATAACGCCATATGCTGATCATCACTGCGATGCAGAGTGTGGTATCTGTGGAGGAACACACCCCAGAGCAAACCGAGAATGCATGAAAAGGTTCTAAATGTACTACATCGTGCGTCAACGACGCCAGTGGCGCAGGCGTGCTCACCGAGCGCACATGGCAGAAGGCTTGACCTACTCGGAGGCAGCTGGAAACTCGAAAGGGAGGAGACCTTGATCCTCCAACCTCAAGGCCAGATCGACATTAAGGACGCCTGGGGGACGCCTCGGATTACGTTCCCAGTCCTGTTCTTGTTCCCGGTCCGGAGGGTGCCCAGCAAGCAGGCAGCAGTCTGGTTCTGGGGGACGCAGTTTTCTAGACACCCTTGCACAAAAGAGCACTCGGACTCCATGGTGCCGCTTCAGTATTCAAGAACGTGGGCGGAAAAATTCAACATGGGTGCTCAACCTGGGCCACAGGTAACGATGAATGATACGCCAGAGCATGAAGAAGAGCAGTCGGAAATTTCGGCTTTATGAAGGGAAAACAAAAAGCCTAAAGAGGCTTTACAAGTACTGAAATCGGAATTCGAGCGCTTTCGGAATTCGCGCGAACCTCGCGAGGCGGGGTCTCTTATTCCGATTCCGGCGGGATGATCAAGTAAACGTAAGGCTGTCTCTCCACCAGCGCCATCAGAAGGATAAAACACGAGAATGGAGATTAGTTTTAGTCAGCCCTCTGATTCAGAGTTAAACCCGCAAACATCGCTATTTTTGATTACCGAAACCCTCAACAAAATAGAGAAGCCAAAGCCACACAGTCGAACGCGATTGAGCACATGATTCGAAATCTCACTCATTTAACTTGTAGATTGGAATATTGGAATCTAAGGTAACAATAATAGACTTGGGCGAAACTGTTAGGGCAAAGAAGATACAGCATGAGTCTAATCGTGAAGACTGCAATGAGTATGAGGACTCGCCGCAGGCCAGGTTGCCTCAGTAATTATCAAATTGGTGGGTCAAACAGGTAACAATACCTTGTGGCAGTGGAACTGTGCGAGCATCCTAAAACGTAAGGCTGCACCGCTGCAGCTGATCAAGGCACAGAAGATTAGACCACACCGTCTGCTCTTGCACGAAACTTTCAGTGATACTGTACACCTACCAGGATACAGATCAGTGTGTCGAAAACTGGATAAGGCCAGAGGCATAGCTACCTTATTGCGAAAGGACACCTCCTTCACGGTGCACGATGTTAAAACCTGTGAGGTGGACTGGAAGAATGGTCTTAAAGCACAAGTGGTAGAGATTATCTCCGATTGTAAAATTCGCCAGAATATTTTCATCTTAAACTTGTACAGCCCCCTTCGGCTCAAAAACCAATTTCCGGGTCATCTCAAGTAAAACTGCATCCGTAGTAAAGAATAATTCCTTGGTGGTAGCAGGTGATTTGAATTCATCACACTCATCAAGAGAATATACGATACGTTTCAAGAAAGGTGAAAATTTGGTTGCTGCAAGCTCAGATTTAGATCTTACAACTATTTCAGACCCACGCTTCCCCACTATTTTTGCAAGCTCGGTATCAAGGGACACTTTGCCAGATCTTTGTTTCACAAAAAAACACTAAAGCAATGCGCTCTAATCTGCAGGAAAACCTGGGAAGCGATCATTCTATAATAGAAATCTTGGTAGATATACAGAACTCACCTCCTAAACGTTACAGATATGTAGACTGGAGTCTCTTAAAAAAATTCGGGGTAATGATGAAATGGTATACGACAATCTTATTGACCTCTTCACTCAGGTCCGGAAGGATATCGCGAAAGCCTCTAAAATGATCACGACGGAGCAAAATGTACCTAGCATTGATTTCCGACTTGCCCATCCATTAGAGTCCAAGCTCTCTTCATTTTAGTGGTGGATAACACAGAGGTTAAAGTGTTGGCTAGGAAAGAAAGCTTCAGAAATCAACAAACTGATTGAACAGCACAGCAATGGAACAAACAAACAACAATTGAAAGATGTTTGTTTAGCAGCCGATCGTACGATGCCAAAGGGAGGGGAATAGATTAGGTGTCTACTAGATGACGGACACACCAAAGGAAATAAAAGACTTGTGGTCGACCGGCTAATTAAGAAAGCTAAAGCAATGACTACTTCAGGTATAGACCTCTTCTAAACCTTAGCCAACGAATATCTAAAGGTAGACCTAAATTCAAAGTCTCGCTCTTCGCTCCACTATAGGGGCATTGCAGTCCCGGAACTGGATGTCCCTTTTGTGGAGGCATAAAATAGAGAGGTACTACAGAACCTGAACGGTGGCTCTGCTCCAGGAGCTGATGGAAATAGTAACGAACTTCTCAGCAACGTTGACGATAAAGCTATCCAGAATATGGCTAAGCAGAATAATAAAGTTTGGGAGAACAGACTGGTCCTATCAGGCTGAAAGATGGCCACGGCAATCCTTATCCCAAAACCAGGCACGCTCAATTTTGTACGCTCATTCCTGGAAAGTAGAACGGCAGTCATACGCATGGGGTATTTGACATCAGAAGTATACACGCTTGGAAACAGAGGTACTCCGCAAGTGGCCGTTATTTACCCCTTTTATTTGCTGTTGTCGCGAGCAAACTATTAAAAAAGCTTGGAGCAGTACTGCACATCGGCCATACATAATACGCAATTATATAAGGGGTCCAGGAGGTTCAGAGGCTTCCGTGGAGAAGCTATCCAAGAATCTCTCGATGCAACTGAGTTTTTACTGGTGGCCGCGAGACTTGCGCTCTCTCCGGAGCACTTCTGCTGTATAGACAAGCACAATGGGCGACTAGGGCATTAACACCCCAAATGCAGTGCCTATAAGTATTTACACTGGAGACGGACGTGACATTCCACGTGTAAAATCCACTAAGATATGGGGTCTTGTGATAGATGCTGAAGGAAGTAAAGCCAGGGCCGTAGCTCATCTAACCGCAAAAACAGAAATCACAATAAGGCTAATCATCAGAGTTTCCAGAAGGAAAGGCGGAATAGGGGAAGACACGCTGCTTTGGGTTCATCATGCTTTCCTTATGAGCCATGTGAACTACGTCGTATGGGCTCTAAATTGGACAGAACCACAAAAGAGTAAGATAGATACACTTTTGCGCATAAGTACCAGGAAAGTTCTCGGTATCCCAATAACAACTAGTAGAGTTGCTTTTTATGTTAGGGGTCCATAATATCATGGATAAGCTATCAGAAGCACAGAGAATGGCATAGATTACCAGATTATGGGTACAAATGTAGGAAAGAATCTGTTAAGTTCCACAGGCCTGGAACCTGGCATTAACAAACGTGAGGCAATTAAGCACGAAATTCACGTCAGGGAATCGAATATCATTGAACCGCGTCCAATAAACATGAACCCACAATGTAACAAGGCTCAAAGGTTTGCGAGGGCAAGAGCATTACTAAAAAACCTGACGGGTACAGAAGCATTCGTAGATGCAGCCCTTCACAAATATGCTGGCGGATATTCATTCACTATCGTGGACCGCAATGGAGACCTCCTCTTGTCCGCCTCATTTTACATCTCTATGGCAGAAGTAGCTGAACAGGTAGCGGTGGCTATGGCGCTACTAAATTCTAAACGCACCACCATTTACACTGACTGCCAAGCTGCTGTACGGGCCTTTTAGTTAGGTTTAGTCTCAAAAGAGGCAGCTAGGGTGCTGGGTCCTTGAAGGCAGATCCCTGAGAGACGAACCTCATCACATAATCTGGTTTTCGGCTCACTTAGGTTTGGACATATTACTGGGCCGCCCGAACCCCAGTGGGATAGCTCATGACCGTGCGCGAGGATTCATAGGCCGTGGCGATTAGGAAGTCTCTAGTGTTTCGGAGCAGCTCGAGTTCCGCGATCCGCTCATCACTTTTCATGAGATCATCTCGCACTACAGGAGCATTAAACGAGTGTTCCTATGCGCAATCATAAACTTCATCAAGCTCAAGCTATCACGCTGAGAATACTCCAAACGGAGTCTTACCCCTCGAAGACCTTCTTGAGTATGATACAAGTGGAGACGGACCCAATATTGATTGATTGATTGATTGATTGATTGAATGTTTATTATCAGTTGTCACATGAGGTTTACAAACACTGATTGGACCCATAGCCTTAGGCTAGTGTAGGGTCCAATGAGAAAAGTAATGGACAGAAGCGGGAAATGTCAATTACACATAATACATATGTAGCTATACAGACACTGTAAATATACACATATACAGAGTAGAGGTCTTTCTCTTCTAAAACAATCTGGTCACACCAAACAATACAGCATGTGCGCATACAAAAAGTTATGACAGATAACTTCGTGGACACACCCAAAAAACATCAGCTAAAGTACATAAAGAACAAACTATCACAAGTTTAAGTTAGAAGGAAAAAAAATGCTAGGTTTACAAGATTCGCCAGCGTATATTTATACAAATGTAAGGGCTTACCGCCAAAGAGAAAGAGAAAAAAAATATTTACAGCTTGCTCAAGAATTGATTTTTTCGTTTTACCGCAGCATTGTGTGATGTCTTCAATTCAGTGGGCAAACTATTCCAGATTTTATCCCTGTGAATTGCATTAATCTCTCACCATAAACGTTATTTCTTGGCGCCAAGTTAATGTTACCGAACGTCAGGCTTCTAGTAGGGCGGGAAGAAAAATAAAATAACGAGACATCAAATGGGCTACTGTATTTTACGATACTGTTAACACAAACGGTCATCTTATAGTCACACAAAAGATCGAAGGGTAGTATTTTTAGTGATCGGAATAACGCCCCCCTTGGCTCGTTGTACTTACTGTGAGTTATTATTCATATGGCATGCTTTTATAGCCTTCGAAGGGGATCCAGATAAAAATCATAAGTCCAGGCCCACAATTTCATGCAGTGGATTATTAAATGACTATTGATGAAAGCAAAGTAAAGCGCCCGCAAAATGCTTTTATCAATGTAGCCTCTAGCTTGTAAAAGCGCATGGCAGCCGGAAGCCAGCTTTACACCGATGGCATTTATTTGACCTGCCCAGTGAAATTGAATATCTAGTATAATCCTGAGGTATTTAAACGTGTCCGTACGTTCCAATGTGCAGTTGTCAATTTTTATCTGAATATCTGCGTAACTAATTATTTTCCTAAAGGAATGAAATATAATGTTCTTCGTTTTTTAGCATTAACCGTTAACCTGTTAGCAAAAAACCACAGGAAATTTTTTTTCAATTCTGCGTTTGCTTTTCTTTGTAATACTAGAACATTGTCGACCGTACATAATATTGCTGTATCCTCGGCATACATAATAGTTTCGGTAGATCTTAATACATGAAACAAGTCATTGATATAAAGGGAGAAGAACAGCGGCCCGAGAACCGATCCCTGTGGCACCCCTGTGTTCAGATATTGCAGTGTGGAAGTAATATCGGTCATCACGACAGACTGCTGTCTGTTTTTGATGTAATTAGAAAATAACTCATAGGCTTGATTACGTATGCCGTAGTGGTTTAATTTATGCAAAAGAATTGAATGATCTACCGTATCGAATGCTTTTTGTGAGTCAAGAAAAACAACTGCCGCTAGCTTGTTGTTGTTTAGGGCCGTGTTAACCGATTGTGCTAATGTCAACAATGCGGATGTCGTAGAATAATTAGACCGGAATCCTTGTTGCTGAGGACAAAGAACCATGTATTTCTGTAAAAACCTATTTATGCAGTTTGATAGAATTTTTTCAAAAATGTTATTTACAACGCTAAGAACCGATATCGGTCTGTAGCTAGACGGATCGGAAATGTCACCGTTTTTGTCAACTGGAATTACTTTTGCAATTTTTAGTATGGATGGGTAAGTTTCGTTTTGTATAAAATAATGAAATAAATTGCATAACATTAGGCCTAAAATATCCACGTTTTCTTTTAACAATCGCGCGGTAATTTGGTCTAGCCCAGCAGATTTGTTAGTTGAAAGGTTTTTAATAATATGAAAAACTTCGTAAAGTTCAAGATCATACATCACAAACGTATTGACAACTGGGTTTGACGCAATGTAACTGTCTGCAGAGCGGGGAATTTTGTCTGCCCGAGCTTTGCCTATACCAGAAAAGAAGGTGTTGAACGCTTCGACGGGGCTGTTGTAAACACTGTCAGGAGTAACACGTTGTGATTGACGGCCCAGAGTAACCTTATTTATGATACCCCATATTTTGCGTGTATCGCCAGATACTTCTTGGATGCAGCGTGAGTAGTATTGTTTTTTACGGGCCCTGATTATCGTTACGCATTTGTTGCGCAGTAGCTTCTACTGACCTAATTAGTAATGGTTCGTCTTATGGCATTTTCATTTATTGTACCAGAAATTCTTCGTTTTTAACAGTTGCAAAATGTCATCATTCATCCAAGGGCAAATTAGTAATTGATATGAACGTGCAGGGAGAACGCGTCTGCAGTTATTAAGTGCGTTTTTAAGAATTCCTATCAGGTTCGAGAACTCAGTATTAACATCATTGTCGTATATATCATCAAAACTGATCTGCAAGAGGCTCTTTCTCAGCATTGTGTAGTCTGTCTTGATAATATGTCGTCGATGTTCCTTCTTATTTTGGATTAAGTTACTAAGTACAATAAATATCGGAAGGTGATCCGCAATGGGTTCTTTGAAAACGCCAGCATGAACGTCGGTATTTATATTTGTTAGAGCGTGATTTATAATTGATGAAGATACACTTGTAACACGCGTGGGGGTGGTTATAACATTTGTGAAGTTGAATGACTGCAGCAAGAATGAGTAGTCCTTATTAGCATCTTGTCTAGTATCAAGGTTAAAGTCCCCAACTACCACAACGGGATCAGCATACGTTGTTGATATTGTCATAAAAATAATTTCCAGTTTATCAAGAAAATCAGGTAGACTAGAATTGGGAGGCCGATAAATGACACCAACAATGAGAGGAAATTCTAACTTTACGAACAAGGCTTCCATAAAAGAACAACTGCACGAAATTGATGGCAAAGATATGAAAGATAACTTTTATGAATAAATAGGGCGATGCCGCCACCGCGATTTCGCGACTCTCTTGGCTGTGAGGTAAACCTGTAATCAGCGATTACAACCTCCTCGCCTATTTTCAGCCATGTTTCCGTGATTGCAATAATATGAAACGGTTGCGCATGCTCAGACAACTGTGCTACAAGTAAATCTAAGTTCTTTCTGATACTTCGAACATTGCAGTGTAATATTGACTTGTTCGTTTCGCCAGCAAGTTGTTGAACTTGAACATTATTCATTGTAAAGGTACCCTTGATACCTTACTAAAGGATTAGGACACGGTGGGTGACTACACGACTTTGACGAGGTCATCTTCGCAAGTTATGTGAAGAACCTTCACTTTATTCAATTTCTTCATTGGAATCTTGCCCTCAGAAGTCCAGGCGAACTTCCAGTTTCTCTCACGCTTTCACTCATGGCTTTGCCAAGCAAAACTTTGTTTTCAGGGCACAGATGCTCGTTGATGAACACTGGTTCGTTCGTCGCAAATCCGAGCATCGCCGTGTTTAAATTGTTCTTTTTGGCAGCCTGCAGGACACTATCTCGAGGTGACCTTGAGTTAAACTTAACAATAACGTTAGGAAGCCCTTTTGAAGCTACTCAATGCAGTACGTAAATATCCTGAAAAGGAACGTCAACGCCTAAACGGGTAGTGATTTGCTTCAGGGTTTCCTTTAAGTCCTCGTTTTCTGTAAACGGGACACCTTTCAGCTCAAGATTATTCTTTCTGCTGTACTGCTTCAGCTCCACAAGTTGCCTTCTGACGTCCTTAATTTTCTTGTTCAGCCTCTCATGTTCGCGCTGACACTCAAGGCTCCGATTCTGGACTTCAGTGATCTCCTCCCGGATAGACTTCACATCACCCTTGAATTCCTCGAAACAGTCATTCATGAATTTCATTGAAGTCGTGACGGAGGTAAGTTCCGTTTTGATATCACTGGTTGAGGAAGCAAGAGCTGTTACCGTAACTGTCAACTTATTCATGGCCTCGATGAACTTAGGCGTCATTTCTACCAGGACCTTCGCGATTTTTAATGCTAGTTGGTGCTTTATCACTGAGGCCCTTCGCGAACTCGGTAAAAGGGTCGGTTTCCTTGTTGTTATTTGCCATTTTAATGTGTCAAGTATTTCTAGACAACACAGTTTCAACCAGCAAAAAAACACTCACAGCAATCCAAGTAGCCACAGTATATCAGCTTGTATCGTGCACATAAACGTATGAACAGTACCTGCAGTGATACAGAAAGCGGTTGAGCAACGCTGTTGTTCGGCTGCCCGAACCACTCTGATGTGGCGTAGCTGTTGGCTGGGTATATATGGGCGACGGGGCGTCAGCGAGACCTCTCCGCATGCGCAGAATCTGGGCCGATCTTGCGCAGAAGCCGTTGAAGCCACGTGCCGTTTGCAGCGACCACAGCGGGCTGACGTGGTGGCGTCCTTGGTTGCGGAAGAAAATGACGCGCCCGGCGCGTACCGTTTGGCCGCTATTCTGCAGTGATACCGAAAGCGGTTGAGCAACGCTGTGGTTCAGCTGCCCGAACCGCTCTGATGCCCGGACTGTGCGTGGACTGTGCCCGGACTGTGGAGAAGTAGGCTTGTTAAAACGTACGCTGTGGTGATGCCCTGCGTTGGAGGACTGCTGTCAAGAAGCCTGGTGGACCACTGCCATCGATGACCTCAGCTACGACGTCCAGCCTCATGCAGTCCGGAGAGCCGGTGAGATGGCGGAGAGACTCGACCTCCCCCTCCCGGCAAGGGTCGAGTCAAGAGTTGGATGTATGCGCATCTGATGCTCTTCCCTCTAGACCAAATAAATGTCTTTTCTTTCTCTCTTACGCTTGTTAGCTGGTCGAAAATCCCCCAAAATTATGAAAAATGTGAATATCGCAAGACAAAATAATTTGATAATGTTCGCATTGCACATTTCACCACATGCTGAAGAGAAAGTAGTTTTTTTACCGCACTATATTTAGTCAGCTCTTACGTTGCACTTTCTTGGCAATCAGACATAAAAGTGGCCTTAGAGCACTGCAAACAGTCCCCGAAGGACGCAAGCCAAGTATGTCACCATGCAACTTGGCAAAAAAAACACGGCAGGGGTTTTGTTTGCAAAAACAGAGGGTGACTTCGCCGCATGGCTGGTAGCTAACCAGGCAAGAAGGCGGACCTATGCGGTACTTTGGTCCCGTAGAGACCATATGGAGTTAGTATAAATATATGACAGGACCGGTGCTGGTGTGGCAACGCCGTATTGACCCGACGAAATGAACGCCGGTAAGTTCGCACACAGCGTCACTTTGAAATGTGAAGGCGCCTTGACTGTGGTATGCAGTCGTATTCTCACTAGACACGAATCTTATTATTATTATGTTTGCACCGGTCACATACCTTCGTCATCCATTGACATCACGTAATAACAAATTTGTCATATGTAAAGCTTGCGAAACGGCTGCCAGCGCATCATGAGTTTGGCATGTAGTCATGTTTTTACATGACACGCATGTCGTAATCATCATGTTTGTATGTGTCATTTACTTACGTCATTCGTTCGCGTCGCACAATACCAAGTTTGGTACATGTGAAGCAATCGAAACGGCCGTGAGGGCATCATGAGCATAGCATGTACTTTTTTTCAATTCAATCAAACTTTATTTCAGGAATGCATACCTTTACATGAATAAAATTCTATAGTACAGAGGAGGTCCCGAAGTTAGAAAACTGTCGGGGGGACCTCCGTTAGAGAATAAGTCAAGTGCGATAACAATGCAGCAAGCAGTGAAAAACACTTTGTACGAATTAAACAAAGAATTGGTAACATTTCATAACAACAAGGCAAGAAAAGGTCTGTGTAACAGCAAGTGGTATCGTGAGTAAAAGAAATACTAAAATTAGGAGTAAGGCACGACGGAAGAGTTTAGAAAACACGTTTTGTGATTAGGTACTCTTTAAACATTTAGCGAAATGAATAGAATATGGGACATAACTTTATTTCAAGTGGTATGTTGTTCCATACGGATACACCTGTAAATTTAAGAGTTAGTTTTCCATAATTGCTACGCACTTTAGGGAGAAGGAAATTGTGACAGGCT
>WOVY01006682.1:0-18940 GCA_013436015.1 Rhipicephalus annulatus
AGTATATTTTAGTACAGTTTTCTAACACGTGGGCATCGGTAAACTGAGCTAGCCATGGTCAAAAAGACCGTAAAGTGTTCAGAGTGCGGGGCAGGTTGGAAGGTGGAAGTTAGTGCGGAGGAGAAGCCAGAAGATGACGCCAAGTGTAGACAGTGCGAGTTCGAGGAGAAAATGAAAAATATGATGGCGGTCCAGAGTGGGCTCATGGAGAAAAATCGCAGAGCTGGAGAATGCATTGGCGAAGGAGCGAGAGAAAACGTCAGCCATGGAAGAAAGGCTCCGGTCAGCCGAGAAGGGCCTATCGAAGGTCGTGAAAGGGAACGAAGACTCAGGTGACCGCGGAAACATTATGGCGACGACCCCCCGTGCGGGAGAGATGAAGGAAACAGGCATGACAAAGGCAGATACATTGGCCACAGGGCCCAGCTACCGGGAAGTAGTTTGAGGGAGGGAGGGAGCAAACCAGCAAGCCGTGACTCACGCTAGTCACCTAGTCAGCAGCCAGGTGCAGGTTTCAGAAGGAATGTCTGAACAGGTCATCATCGCCGGTGACTCAAATTTAGTCCGATGCGCAGCGGCAATCAAAGAAAGGGTGAAAGGCGACAAGAGAGTTGCGATAGGGACGTTCCCAGGACAAACGCTGGGGACAGTAATGAGTCAAGCGGGTGAACAACTCGCAGCTAAAGCTAACAATCGTAACCTCGTTGTAATTGCGGGAGGGCTAAATGACGTCCTGAAAAAAGAATCGTCAGGACTAGCGACGACCTTGGCGAAAGAGGTGGATGACATGCGCGCCGTGTCCCCCCCCAGGTGCAAATTGTAGTATGCACAGTACCGGAAGTACCAGTACGCAACGTCAACCTACAAAGAGCGGTTGTCGACGCAAACAAAGAGATATGGCGAATTAGTCGAGAGAAGGGTTTCGAGGTAGTGGATTTAAACAGGGAAGTGCACAGGTGGGGTGGATTCCAAAGAGACAATATTCATTTCGATAAGAGGCTTGGACACGAGGTGGCCTGGCGACTGGCAGGATGCGCAGTAGCTTTTTGGGGGGTTCACGGGCCCTTCGGAGTCCGGGGTAGCTCGTAACAGGGAAAACAACCAGGAGGACGCTTTGACAGGTAGAATTGCGGAAAAACCAGAAAAAAGGTAAAACAAAAAGGAAAAAGGCGCGTGTTGCAATTAGTTACATAAACATGCAGGGTGGCAGAAAGAAGGCAAAATGGTAGAGATTGAGGAGCAGTTAAACAAGAACAGATAGGCGTGTATGCGGTTACAGAAACACACCTTAGAGACTTGGAAGAGCCACCACATATTGAAAATTATGTTTGGGAAGGGTGTAACAGGACCATATCGGAAAGCAAAGGTGGGGGTGTAGGAATGCTAATTCATCGCGGAGCCAAATGGGTTAGAGTGAAACAGACGTGTTCAGAGCACCTCTGGGTTCTGGGCACAGTAGGTGGAAAGGAAACGTGGCTAGGGGTAGCCTACTTGTGGACGGGGAATAACTGCAGAGAAAAGAATCAGGAGATAGTGGATTGCATGAGTGCGGATATTAAGGAATTTGTAATGGGGCCGAAATCATCCTTCTAGGGGACATGAATGCCCACATACATGACCTTGACGGATATTCAGACACCAATGGGAAGTTATTACTAGATCTTTGCGAGCAACATAGTCTGGAGATAGTTAACACGGGGCCTAAATGTGACGGCCAGATCACATGGGAAGTCGGAAACAGGCAATCAAGTATTGATTATTGTCTCATGACTGAAGGAATTTACCACAACTGACAGAAATGAGGATAGACGAGGAAGGCATGAACAGCTTGGGTAGTGATCATAAACGAATAACATTACAAATGGGATACGAAACTGAAAATATGAGCATAGAATCAAAGTCTGGCAGCTCGTATTTAAATGACAAACAAATAATAAATATAGCCGCAAGAGTCGAGGAAGAAGTAGGCGAAATACCAGGCAAGGACTGGGAGTATAGTGAGCTGTTACATCTAATGACGAAGGAGATAGGGAGAGAGAAGAAAACTGTTTGCTGGAAAGGAAAAAGGAAGCCAAAAAGTTGGTGGAACAAGGAAATCCGGGAGGCGATCGAGAAGCGACGCGAAGCATCACGGGAGCATAGAAAGGCAAAAAAGGAGAAGCGGCCGCAGGACGAAGTAAAAAAAATATGGGAAATATACTTAGAGAAAAAATCCCTTGTACAGAAATTGGTAGAGGCAAAAATTAAAGGTGAAAGTGAACGCTGGATGACAGAGATACACGAAAAAAAAAGGAGGCCGCGCCTAGGATTTTTTGGAGCCACATAAAGGCGCTAGGTAGGAAGTCTGTCACAACGCAACAACATATTCTAGATGAAGGAGGAAATCAGTTGGAAGGGTACGAAGCGCTAGGTTTTGCATCCAAAAGGTAACAGCCGATTCGTTTCAAAAGAGCGTCCAGGGGATCTCCCCGGTGAGTAAAAGTGTGGCGGAGAAAGCAACAGAGGAAGAGCTAGTACTTGATAATTTCAACTGGAAAAAGGCCGAAGGAAAAATTCCAAAGCGCACTGCCGCGGGTTTAGATGGGATTCCCGTTAGCCTCATTAACGAACTAGGACATAACACTAAAGAAGCATTGTTAAAAGCAGTAGAAAAAAAGCTTAAAGGACGGACAAATACCGGACAGTTGGCGACAAAGTAGAATGAACTTAATCTATAAAGGCAAGGGAGAAAAGGACAAGATTCGCTCGTATAGACCACTAATCATTACATCGGTACTATACAGGATGGCGATGCAAGCAGTAAAAATGAAAATAGAAACATGGGCCGAACATAACGATATTTTGGGAGAACTTCAGAACGGATTTCGAGTCGACAGGCGGTTAGACGATAACCTGTTTGTTCTCACTCAGTGTATAGAAATATCTAAAATAGAGAATAGGCCCTTGTACGTGGCTTTTCTAGACATCACTGGGGCATACGACAACGTTAATCAGGAAATTTTGTGGGATATATTGAAAGGAATGGGCATGGGCGACGACTGTATACAGCTTTTGCGGGAGATATACCGAGAAAATACAGTTTGCATAGAGTGGGAAGGAATGCGTAGCAAAGAGAACGTTGAGGTTAGCAAGGGTCTGAGACAGGGATGTCCTTTGTCCCCGCTGTTATTCATGCTGTACATGGTGAGTATGGAAAAAGCACTAGAAGGTAGCAACATTGGTTTAATCTGTCACACAAACAGGGCGGCATGATGATTGAGCAGAAGCTTCCAGGTTTATTTTATGCGGACGATATCGTCTTATTTGCGGACAGTCGAGATATACAGCAGCTGGCGAATATATGCGGAAGGGAAGGTGAAGCTCTTGGACTAGGATTCAGTGTAACGAAGTGTGGATTGATGGTTTTAAATGATCCCTGTGATCAGACGGTGTCCATACAAGGCCAAGAAATACCGAGGGTAAGCGAATACAAGTACCTTGGAGTATGGGTAAATGAGAGTGATAGATACATGGAGGTACAGGAAAAAGCCTCGGCAGCAAAGGGAAAGAGGAATGCGGCAATAATGAAGCACCGAGCGTTGTGGGGATACAATAGGTATGAGGTGCTTCGAGGTCTGTGGAAGGGTGTAATGGTTCCAGGGCTTACTTTTGGGAACTCAGTGGTGTGCATGACGGCAGAGGTGCAATCGGGAATGGATGTAAATCAAAGGACTGTGGGACGCCTCGCATTGGGTGCCCACGGGAAGACGACAAACGAGGCTGTAAAGGGCGATATGGGGTGGGCAGGTTTTGAGGCGAGGGAAGCGCAGAGCAAAATAAGGTTCGAAGAAAGGCTAAGAAATATGAAGGAGAGTAGATGGGCAGAGAAGGTGTTCCGTTATTTGTATAGGAAGAGCGTGGACACACAGTGGAGAAAAAAGAACTAGAAGACTCACTAGTAAATATACGACTGGTATTGTAAGCCATATGTCAACAAAGAGCGTTAAGGGAAAAGTCAGGGAGGCGGAGAGGATTTACTGGATGGCAGCTATGGAGAAAAACCGGCTTTGAGTAACTACCGAAGGGGCAAAAATGAAATAAGGAGGGAGGCATTTTACGATAATTCAAGGGGAAGCGCTTTACTGTTTGAAGCGAGATCGGGTTGCCTTAGAACGCGTAGTTATAAAGCAAGATTCAGTAAAGAAGAAGAACAATGCACATGCTGCGGGAAAGATAAGGAAACGGCGGAGCATGTTCTGATTGAATGTGGAGATATCCACCCAGGTGTACGTTTGGGCACGAGCCTACAGGAAGCCTTGGGTTTTAGGGACAACAATGGAAAGCTGAACACACCCGCGATTGAAATAAGTAAGAGACGGTTAGAGTACTGGTGGCAGAAAATTAGAGAGAAAGGACAAAAATAAATATTGGAAAAATAAAATATGGACAGTGTGCCGTAAATGGCAGAGAACTTAAGCTGAAAATTTACCTTTTTTTCATTAAGATAGAATTTATCGAAGTAGAGGCATTAGGCCAACATCAAAAAAGAAAAAAGGGTTTTTTTTTTCGAGCCTGGTGGCATACTTGTCACCACCCCGTTATAAAGGGGACGCTCATAGCATCCATCCATCCATCCATGTGCGCCCTGTGCACGCGTCCCCCATGCCGGCCACAATTCGGCCGTCGCACCATGGCCCGCTCCCGGTGGGACTAGCGCCGCCCTCTCGTCTTCGTCTGAAGGAGGTGTTGGTTTGTTCGAGTGGGACGAGACCCCCTGTTCGCATGCGGTGACCCGGCGGACTTCTGCACAGGTTTTCGTCAGTTTTCGCAAGTTTTTGGTGAGGTTTCTTTGTCCCCTTTTCTCTGTCTTTTTTTTTCAGGTTAGGCTAGCTCCTAACTGACTTGGTAGCCTCGTGGTGGTTGTACCACGATGACTAACAATCTGCTCTCGCAGATTAGGCCGCGGGTGCACTACGCACGCGTGCCTAAGGGCGTCGGCAGTGCCGACATTTGCAGGGAGCTCGTGAAGCGCTTCACGCTCAGCGAGTTGAAGTGTGTTCAGGATTATGGCTTGGGGAAGTTTGAGGTGACATTCGCGAACGACGAGGCGAGTCGGCGGTTCTCCGACGATGCAGTCCTCGCCATTCGCGATGCGAGGACCAGGTTTCAGTACCGAGGTGTTCGGGTCAAGGTGGTGCGCGTCATTGGCTTCCCGGCGGACGCATGTGTGCGCATCATAGTACAACTGTTGGCGATGTATGGAAAGGTGTTGGATTTGGCGCGAGAGAAATCAGCGTATCTGCCGGGAGTCTGGAGCGGCGTCCTCGTGGTCAAAATGGAGATGCACAAGAGTGTCCCCAACCTCCTCGAGGTGAGGGACGTCATCGTCCAGTTTGAGTATGAGGGTGTCGCGCGGGTTTGCCGGCGCTGCTACAGAACCGGACACCACGCAGCGAAGTGCACTGTGCCACAGTGTGTGCGCTGTGGGGCTTTTGGTCACGACCAGTGCGCGGTCAAATGCAAGCACTGCGGCGGCGATCATGGCCCCTCACAGTGCAAGGCGCGGACGAATTCGTCGGCCGCCCCGCCCGTAGCCTCTTCTTCCCAGGAGCAGGTGAGCGGCGTTGCGGAGGATCGGGAGGCTGCTCCAGGGGACGCCGAGGGCGCGACCCAGCCACAGCCGGAGCCCATTAGCGAACGGGCTCCAGGAGGGGAAGAGCAGGAGGCGGGGTCGGAATTAGCTGAGGTTCCCACCCGTTCTGCTGCCGCCGAGCCGTCGCCGGCCTCGCCTGCCGGTGCGCCCGGGACCAGCCCTGCTGACGCGGCTGCTGAAAGAGTAACCCATGAGCTGGTCGGACGCTGTTCGGGGCAAGAAGCGGCGCGCCAACCAATCACCAGGGCCCTCTAAGGAGAGGCTGGCGGCGGCTCCGGCAGCCCTAAGGACGACCTCCCGGTTCCGAAGCGAGCCGCAGCGACAGAGTCTGACGAGGAGTCCACCTCGTCGACTGTCACGGACGGTACCACGGGTGAGTTGAACAACAGTGCTTCTTGCCCTAACTGTGGACCAGGCAATTGCGAGTGTTCGTTAATGTCTAACAGTGTACTCGTCCACAAACGAGGACTCCCTCTCCGAGGGGGACTCTCGTTCGTAGGTTTATGTTAGGTAGCTTTTCAGCAGCTGATACCTTCGAGTATCTGCTGTTTCCTTCTCTTCTGTGATTTTCTTTTCGCTTCTTGCCTATTCTAGAGTGTCTTCTCTCCTATGTTTCATCATGGCTTCTCTCACCATTGCTACCTTTATTTGTTGGGGTATTACTATAGCAGCGAAACAAGCTGAGGTTATTCATTTAGCTCGGTCTCGAAAAATAGACATTCTCCTTTTGCAGGAAACTTTTGTGTCTAGATTGCAACAGATTAAGAACTTCGACAGAACGTTTGGCACCAAATCCTACTGGAATTATGGTGGCGCACATTGCCGGGGAGTTGCTGTCATTTTAATGCCACGATTCACCGGTTCTGTGCTACGCTACGCAAGGGATTCGGATGGTCGTGTTCTGTCAGTGGATCTTGACTCTGGCGTTAGAATTGTGAATGTGTATGCTCCAGCGCAGTACGGACAGCAGAAAGATTTTAATTCCCTAGATTCTTATCTAGTTGGCCCTTCCCGTGTCATTTTAGTAGGCGATTTCAACTGTGTTTTAGAACAAGCGGATCGCGTTTCCCTCAAAGGAACTCTAAAGTATAGAGACCGAAACGGCGACCTAGAGTTGCGGGAGCTTGTTAAAGAGCTGGGGCTTGTCGATGCTGGGCGGTCCCTCCGTCCTCTCCAGTCAGGCATGACTTGGACGGGGAGCCGGTCGAGGATCGATCGTTTTTATGTCTCGCCCTCGCTTGCTCCTAGCATGCACTCTAGCTGGCTGTGTTCTTCCGCATTGAGTGACCATAGCCTCCTTGCACTGAGATTTGCCGACTCTAGTTTAGTGCCATGGGGCAAGCGACCGTGGCGTTTCAATCCGCGGCTCCTTAAAGATAAGGACGCCACAAAAGATGTGGCGACCTATCTCATAGGTTCACTCCTTGGCGACCAGAACTTAGATGGTAGCGATTGGGACACGGTGAAGGCCGGAGTCGCGGAGCGCTTTCGGGATTGGGGCAAGAGGCGGGCGCGGGTGGAGCGCGCCGAGATCAAAGCAGTCTCTGACGCGATTCTCCTGCTCTCAAAGCCGTTGTCCTGCGGCCCGGGGGTAACCGCGGCTCTTACTTCACTGCGCAAAGAATATAGAGTGCTGCCCCAGCGACGCTGGGACCGCTTGCGGGCCACAGCACGCGCAGAGCAGTGGGAAATGGAGGCTTGGTGCAGCAGAAATGTCCTTCGCAGACACTTGGCTAGGAAGAGCCCAGCGATAACCTCTTTGGTCGATCCTAACACAGGCAGTTTAGTGGAAACGCAGGACGAAGTATTATATGTGGCAAGACAGTTCTACAAGAACTTTTACGCCGAACCACCTCCCACTCCGTACTCGTTTCCGTTCACCAAAACTTACGAGGACTTTGATATTTGTGACACTCCTTTCGTCGAAGAGGAGGTGTTTGCAGCCCTTAAATCCATGAACCATAATCGCAGCCCAGGTTCAGATGGTTTGACATTCGAGTTTTATGTCAAGTTTTGGAGGGTTTTGGGGGAGGCCTTTTACCACATTGGCAAACAGGCTTCTCCGTGAGGGGACCCTGTCAGCAACTCAAAGGGAGGGGCGGATCACTCTCCTGTGCAAGGGTGAGACGAGACGCACCGACCTGAGAGCCTGGCGGCCCATCACCCTCTTGAACTGTGATTACAATCTCATAGCTAAGTGCATGTCCGTTCGACTCACTCCAGTGCTCAGTACTGTTTTGGATCCGTACCAGGCGTGTTGTGTCCAAAATAGGTCGTGCCAATTTCATGGTTTTGCTATCAGGGACCTTATAGAATGGTCTAATTCTCGCAACCTAAGTGGAATCCTTTGTTCTTTTGATCAAGAAAAGGCTTTTGATATTATCAGTCATAAGTACATCTTTAAAGTTTTAAAGCAGGCGGACTTCAGTTCCAAGTTCACCAGCATGGTCAGGGCTCTCTACTTTCGTCCTAGTTCTGCTGTTGTCATACAAGATCGCGTCTCGGAGTCGTTCGGTGTGTGCCGTGGAGTCCGACAGGGTGACCCACTGTCGCCCGCTCTCTACGTGCTCGCATTCAAGCCGCTCTTGCAGAGGCTTTCTAAAGACACCAGCATAGGTAGATTTCCCCTTCCGCCAGGTTCCCCCCTGGTGGCACTGTTTGCCTATGCAGATGACCTCTCTATTGTCGTCCCGGACGAGGCAACTGTTTGCACCGTCTTGGACGTTATGGAGGGGTACTGCTCGGCGAGCGGCGCCAGAATAAATAAGTCGAAGAGCGCAGTCATGTATCTGAACTGCGCTCCCTCCAGTCCACGTCTTGTACATGGGCTCCCCATACAGAAGCGCCTACGTATATTAGGCTTCCATTTCGAGCCAGATGGCCTGACTACCGAAAACTGGCGGTTAGCAAGGCAAAAGCTGACTGACAGAATTAAGGAACTCGGTGCCTTGTCTTGTCCGCTTACAGCTAGGGCCACGATAATTCAATCACTGTTGTTCAGTTTCCTTACGTACATATGTTCGGTTATGCCAGTTAAACCCCACACCAAAGTTATCTTGGAAAAGAAAGTTTTCGAATTCTTTTGGGGTCGTGCCTCTCCTTTTGTGGCGCGCCCCGTGTTGAAGTTGCGCAGGGACGAAGGAGGACTAGGTATTCCCGACCTTAGCGTTGTGACCACGGCATTACATGTTAAATGGACACGGGTAGTCAGATATGCTCCTTACTAGAAGCTTCGCGTCGTATTTCCTGAGCACCAGGCTGAGGTTGTTCTCGCCTGGGGCATTTTCGAATGCCGTGCCTCGGGCGGGAACGCCTTCTGCCTTTTATGCAGGGGCCGCTTCTACTTTGGCCCGTCTCCAAGAGGTCGACCCCGAGATAGATTTAGTTTCGATCGAACTCCACGAGTAGTCGATAGACTCGCTCCGGAGTTACCTGAACGCTATAGAGAACATGACCTGTCCCAACACAGTCCTAACTGGCGGTTAATTACTGCCAGTTTCCTGGACGCCAAGCGCGCTACATTCATGTATCGCCTGGCCAGAGATCGCCTGCCTCTAAGGTTCAGGCCTTTCACAAGAATTGCTCAACGAGGAGCGTGTCCTTTTTGTGGCACTATGGAGGACCTGGTTCACGTGTTCTCTCAGTGCGCACTACCAGCTGCCCTCCATCGAAGGATAGCTAGCTTGTTTGGCCACCCAGGTGTTTCTTTCAACACCGTTCGTTTTCTTCATCCCCTGTCGCGACAAGCGGCTAAGCAATACGTGCTTCTGCTTGTTGAGTGCTCCTACCAAGTGTGGGTGACACGGTGCTGTGCCGTCTTTGACGGCAAGCGACCCGGGCTTCACGAAGTGCTTTCAAAAGTACGGAAGGAGGTCTGGTGCGTTCTCCACCGAAAGTGGCAGCGCCTAGGTGCAAAGAAGTTTTATGAGACATGGCACCGTCCGGCAGTGATTTTCAGTGAGGCAGGAGGGCAGATAACTATCAACTTTTAATGATGGCTTTCTCTAAGGCTCCACGACTAGGCCTAGTGAGCCAGTCGCCCCCGAGTTTGGTCTGTATGGTCTTTCACCCGAGTTTTGCATGTGCTAAGGTGATCCTGTCACCTTGTCGGGCTTTACCCGCAAGGTCCGTGTTGGCCCCTTCTGTAGGCTCGGCTACTTTACTCGTCGAGGCGGAAGGTGGTTCCCTTCTTCGAGAAGGACTAAGCCGGCTTTCAGCCGTGCCGGTTTCCGTGGGTACGTTCGGTTTGCGTGCAGCGGCACTGGTCTCTGCACCAAATAGTAGTCCCGTAGACCCCATAGGACGGATTGTGTCTCACTGCGCCCTTGTGGTGAGGAGACGGGCCATGACCGCAAAGCGCCTCGCGCCGAGCGATAGCCCATCCGCCTTGAGGGGGGTGTTGTCGCAGGCTCTCAGCCGCGCGACAGTGTGAGGGCACGGGCACTTTGGTTGTGGTGACTGAAGTTACCGCGATCGAGGGCAGCACCACTGCCATGTTTTTGTGTACGTCCGCTTTGCGAGTGGTGGCGAGAGCTACCGTGCCGAAGGGTAGCCCCTGTGTCAAGTCTCGCTGGGCCCTAGCGGTCAGGAGACGGGCCATGACCACAGCGCACCCCACGCGCTGCGATAGCCCACCCTGCCAGGGTACGTTCACTTTGCGCGTTGCGACTGAAGTTGCTCCGCCGGAGGGTAGTCCCTTTGTCGGGCCTCCCTGGCTTATATGCCGGGAGGCAGGCCGCGTCTGTTTGGCGCCTGGCGCCGAACGGTGGCCCCCTTGCCAGGGCATGGCCGTCTGCCCGAAAGAAATCTTCCCCCACACAACCCTGGGGGGAGGTGGTGCCGGGACAGACGTAGGATGATGATGGGTTGATGAGTTAAGTGCGACTCTGGGACAAAGCGTTTCAGCGCCGCGTCTCCTTCCTATCTGACAACGGCATCAAGCGGCTTCTCATGGTTCACCCAGACCCCAGTGTGGCCAACGGAAGAGCTGAGCTGTTGCCCGCGACGGGCCTCAAGGGACTGTGCTGACTGCGCCTGCGGATGCTGTGTTTGTACTGCTGCCTGCCGCCACGCCAAAGGACGCTGTGCAGTCGATGTGGGCATCCCGAGACCCTCGAACACCTCCGTGCCTGCCCTGGCCCGGTACAGAAACGTTCGAATGTCACGATGGCCAATCAAAGACGGGGCCTGCCGGCGTGGACACTGAAACACCTGCTCTTCCCATCCTGTCATCACCTGCCAGCGCTTAGGAGCCTGGCAGAGTTCCTGGACGAGACGGGTATAGCTGCCTACAGATGAGCTGCGACCTGCAGCCCATGCCCTTGCTGCTGCCTTGTTTGCTGCTCCGGCCAAGACGAACAAGCCCCGACACCCTACTCGCATACTCTATCAGGCCACGGGTCTGCGGAGCACCTACAAGCTAACCGTTTGAAAGGAAAACTTCCACAATTGCAAAATGTTGCCGTGTTGCAAATGTTGCAGTGTTGCAAAATGGATTCCTTGACATGCAGTGTGAACGCTCTCTCCACGTCGTAGCCAAAAAACATGCGAGGAATATTTCAAGGATATTTTGATCTCCAGCTATCTGCATGGCAACATAATTGCAATGTACAGTGTTATGACTTTTTTGAATTCAGTTTCGCTGAATGCTGTGACGTCACATGAAAGTTTGTGACGTTATGTGTGAGGTCATGGAAGTTGCGATCGCATCGAGATCGATCAAGCGCTACAATTTGTCTGGCGTATGCAAAATGATGCGAGGGTGGTTCCGTTGCTTCTTGCGATCCCCGTGGATGCGGTGATCGGGTGTGACTGTGGACGTTAGTATGCATAGTTTGTAAGTATGTACAATAATCAAGAGTGGGGCCGACGTCAGTATCCACAGTTTTCTGAACGATTTAGAGTAAACCCAAGTGGGTGTAGATTTTGTGCGTCATTGTTACAGCTGGGACGAGACGCCAGCCAAGCGATGCCGGATGTGCTCGCTGCAGGTCAGCCCTGAGTGCGACCATGCCGGGAACTATCGCCTCCTCCTTGAGGAGGCATGGAGCTCACAAGGAAGCAATGATTGGACGCAGAAGCTGTGCGCGTGCTAGACGCTGCGTGAGCAAGGCATCGCCATGCAAGGCAGGCATTAGAGCCCGCATGCAAGCGCCTCTGCTGCGAAATGCGCATGACTAATTTGGGCCGTTGACGTGGCAATGCGCGTGAAATGACTGTCATGATAGTCTGAGTAAGACATAACTAAGGATAAACGTTTTGCAGGAATCTCGTGGCAGAGAGACTTCAAGAGGGAGTCCTTGCAAACCAAGAAGGAGTCTTTGCGAAGAAGGTTGAGAAATATTAACATTCGCAGCGGGGTTAACATTCGCAGCGGGGCCAAGAAAGCCGTCAAATTCGAACACGAATGCAGTAGTACTCTGACGTCGTGACAGAAACTTGGCTAAGCCAAGAAAGAAACTGCTGAACACGGCGAAACTACATCTACATATGACGAAACTTTCTGCCTCCCTGCTTTTACCGAGATCAGCAAGGATAGGAATACGCGTCTTCTTGTTATGGACGAATGTACTAACACCGAAAGTATTTCGCACAAAACTGCGTTTTGCGGTGTTCTTTTCGAGCTGTCCATCAACGTCCAAACGCCCACATTAGATAATAGGGGCGAAGCTTCCCCTGCTGCAGCATGTATCCACCGCTAGACTGGTTCGCCGTCCGTCCGCGCTTCAGTTCAGTTCAAACTGGCACGGTGAATGGACGTGTTTTTAGCGCTCCCGATCGACTGCGCAGATAAGTGGCTTTGCATGTTCCGAGCCTGCCTTTATAATCAATAATGCAGCAGTGAAAACCTTCGTAGCACTTGCAACATTGTACGGCTTTTTCGGGTGCCAGTCACCAAGTATTTACTAGTTTGTGCGTGTTTTTGTTTTTTTTCTCTTGCCGCCCCGTGAGGGAGGTGCACGCACATTGAACACTAATTTTTTAAGTAGAGCTTAGACCCTTTTTCGTAGGGCAGGGTTCGTGTTTTGTAATTACCAAGTGAGTCAATTCATAAGGACAATTGGTGTCAGAAAGACATGGTTCAAAAGCTGTAAAGTGTTAAGAATGTGGGGTGGTTTTAAAAAGGGACACAAGTGCAGAAGCCAATAGAGAAAAGGCTGGCGCCAAGTGCAGACAATGTGAGGTCGAGGGGAAAAAAATGGAGAAAATGACGGTTGCCCAGAGTGTACTGCTGATGAGAATCACCGAGCTGGAGAGTGCGGTGTAGACAGAGCAAGAGAAAAGAGGGCAATGGGAGAAAGGCTTAAGTCCGCCGAGGAGACACTAGCGAAGGTGAACAAAGGAGCGGCCGACGGAGAGAACAGTAGGGCACCGGCAACCAGAATGGCGGAGAAGAAAGGGCAAGCTAGTTTGGAAAAAAAACAGGTTCAGCCGGTTCAATGGTCACAAGACCCCGTTTCAACGAATGGAATGGGACAAAGCAGCCGATGTCACAGGTGCGAGTAACCCCCATGTGCAGGCAAGGCCGGGCTAGAAAGGGAGCGGCGCGCGCTGTCATACGGCCTTCGCTGTGGCGGCGAAAACAAAGGGGACGAGTCTCCACGTACAGTTCTGCCACTCTGTACGGGGGCTACGCGAGCCAACCCTTGCGAACACAGATGGGCGGTGCCCACACTGTGGGGAGACGTGATATCTTCCACATGGTATGGGCATGTCCGAAAAAAATCCCCACCTACCCCTTCCCCTTCTCGAGAGGCATGGGAGACTACCCTCCTGAACTGCTCATTACTAGAGTCTCAACGGGCTCTGGTGAGACGGGCGCGAGTAGGGGCCTCGTCATGCGGTGTCCCGGGCTAAGGACGCCGACCATGTAGCGGGGTCATGCCTTGGCCCCATACCTCTCTGTCTTTTATAATAAATGTTTCATCATCATCAACCCTTGCCTGGCGCATGCGCGCTTGCATTTGCAGGCTGCTTTCGACGCGCGTGCAGGCTGTTTTCGCAGCGTTTGTGCTTCTGCAATTAAACAGGAATCGCATCGCCTAACTTTTCTTCGGTCTGAGGGAGGCTGAAGGCGCGAGTTTCCAGAAATTCATAGCAGTGCGCTGCATGTTGTTCAACATAGTAAAGGGAATTCATTCAGTGTATATGCTTCGACAGGTGCCGTGATGGCGTACTGTTGTGTCCCGTAGCGCCAATCGCGTGCCGGGAAAATGGTTTGATATGCATGACACCTCGTTCGGGGGAGCGGGGCAGAAAGCACCCATTGCAGACGTGGACGATGGCCGGCTGACGTGGCTAGAAAACGACTGCACGTGCTATGTAAAGAAATTACAAGCAAGATCAGTCTCCTCTGGGAGTGGCGCTTTCACAGGCGAAACAATCGAGGCCCTGCTTTTCACTACAAAGTCAACAGTGGAAACGACTCGATACCTCCTAGCCGAAGGCATCAACTACGTGCTAACAAGGAAGCTAAGCAGCGACCCCATAGAAGCAGTATTCGGCAGAGTCAGGTACATGTGCGGTGGAAACGACATGCTCGACGCCCGGGCTGTGACGGCTGCTTTGGACCAAATTGTAAAATCCAAGTTTGCAAGGCCACCTGAAGTCGTGACGTGTGGCACTGATGTTGACAACTTGGTCAGTAGTCTTTCGGCGACATTCTCCGACGACCTGAAAGAGCTTAGTGAATGTACTTCCGCTCCCCCGCTGCCTGTGACATGCTCTGGTTTGGCCTACGTCGGCTGTGACATTGTGAAACTTATCACGGACTTCGGGTGCGAATCTTGCGCCATGCTCCTCACTACAAGCGACAAAGATCAGCCACTGTACGCGCTTTTGAGAGACCAGGACAGAAGCGGGCTTGCCTACCCGAGGCCAGAGTTCCTTGCACTTTTAAATGGGATCGTCACATTCTTCAAGAAAATAGCAAAACACCTGCCACACACGCATGTTCTCGAAGTTCTACAGCTGCTCGTAAACCGCAACTGGACGTACCTCTGCTGAACTGCCCCGAAAGTGTTGACAATAGTCACGGAAGTTTGATTGCGCACATATTCTTCAGGATCCTTTTACTGAATCACTCCACTCGAGTCACCGACGACAATGAAAAGCGCATGAACTATACACATAAGCCGTCGAAGAAGCACTTCCGACTGTGAAGCTTCTCCAGCTCGAACAACGTTTCTTTAGTGCAAGACTGTTTCGTCACGCCGAAGATTATTTTTCTGGTGCTCGAACTGGGGAACACCATTATTTATGTGTTCAAATGATGCAATTGTGCTTTTTATTGTTTACTTCAATGTATTGCAAACTTTTTAGGCGTAATGGGCAATATGCGAAATTAACAGCGCCATCTAGTGAACGCTGCAGGTACCATATCCGCCATTTTGATGCTGGCGAGGCTTGACCACTACGCGCGAACGACCCACATGCGAACGTACGCGTTTCAACGCTTCGACTGTCGCAGTCAGATTTTTTTGCTCACGAAATGCCAGTACACTGTTGTATGCCGCTGTGCAAGCAGCGCGGAGTCACGGACAGCGATGGGAGCAAGGTATGTGGCATGAATTACGATTTTGCAGCGATCATTTAAACGCAAAACAGGGTATGGCATGCACAAGCATTATGAGCACAGTCTAGGATGCATGTATCTCCGCGGTGCGCGGGCTGCACGAGAGCAATGCAGGACTAACCATTTTTCTGTGTTACGCAGACAGGCCATGTTTTTATAGGCTTGTCAGCTTTGCAGCTAGGTGTTTTCACTACGTCGGGCCTCTGCACAACAGTGGTGGTCTTCTATTTACCGTCTCGAACTCGCTGAGAAGCCGTGCGACAAAATGACTTCGGGGAAGCCTCGGACTACCCGCGGACTATCCGCGGCGAGTCTGAGATGGTAAATCGAAGAGCCCCGGTGATTCCTTGCAGTCGAATAGAGAGTCCGCCACTGCTGGTGGAGTAACTAGTGTGACAGAACCGAACCGTTAGGACGGGCTTTTTTGTGACGAGATTGCACCATGTAGGTAGACGACGTAGAAATGTTATTTTGAAGGTGATTGCGCACAGAGACGTGTAAAGCTACTGCTACTCCGAGTAACATGCCGTACACGCATCCTAGAAAGGCAGCTCGGTTGCTTGTCCGCGTTCAAGCTCCGTTGTGTCCGTATGTACGGTCACCGCGCAGCAATAAAACAGTCATTTGGAAGATAAGGGCTATGCCCACTTTAAAACAGAAAAGTATCGGCTCAGGCACTTGACTTCAATTCCCCCAACGTGCGCGGACGCAGCTTTTCTATTCGGGCCTCTCTCACTAATTTTCCTTTACCAACGAAATAAAATCGAAAAGATAGGTTTCGAAAACTGGCACCATGAGTATCGCCAGGGCTTGACTGAATGATGTTCTGCATGAGTTCCGAGCGCGGCAATCCTATTTGTTCGTAAGACGGGATTCATTCTCTGCATTTTAGTTTCTTTGGCTCAGTTGCATTGCAGCTGTTTTTTTTGTGTTGCAACTCACCCCACTTGAAAAATGTTTCATGTTGCATTATAAAACATACAGCTGTGGAGACAGCCATAACTTAGTTGTATGAGATTCAGCATTTTGGCTGCCTTACACTCGCAGCTCCTAGAAACCTTTGAAGCTACATAGATAAAAAATAACTGATTTAAATTCTCCCAAGTGTCCGCAAGTGACCAATGCCTCTTAAGGCTTGCCGTAAAGGGCCATATCTAGGAAAGACTGCTAGGAAACGGGAGTGTGCACAGTAAAAACTGGAGGGGAGGGGGTCACATCAGAAGTGCATCATTAGTCCTGCAATGCACATATAAGTGTGACCTCTATTCTCAGTAAGAAGAATTTTTGATAGTGCCTGTGTTTGTATACAAATCGTTGAAACAGCTAAGAGAAACCTAGCTCGTGACGTCGCACTGAATGTTTGTTTGAATCTTGTAGGTATCCTTCCACCACTTTCCGAAAGATGCAATGACATACAAGTGGCAAGATTCCTTTACAGTTTGTCCACATCACATGTTCGGGCACTGGGAAACGTCTTGCTGTGGCCATCGCAGTAGCTCAGCACAGTGAAGCAAGTGTTAAGCAGTCGTACGGCGGTACTAGCGAACGCGTTGCCGTCGACCGCTCGCCCACATTAAAATGGCGGCGGGGTCAAAATGCACAATGTTGCCAGAGCACAAAGCAATTTCGCATATGGTCCATTACCGAATGTTTACTTGCCAGCTTCCTACAAGCTCCTGTGCTGTTGTGCATAATACAGTAAGGTCTCATTGGTTCTCTCCAAACAAACTCGTTTCCAGTTTGCCTGGTGCCTTTGATGACATTGGATAGGTTGATGACAACCTACGACAATTAGTGGACGCCGCTAAGTACTTCAACTTGCATATGAAACCGAAAAATTTGAACTAGCCGAGGCAAAATCAATCGCGCTGCGCTGAGAGATAATTTTGCCGCAATTCTGTTTGTTGCACCCTATGGCGGCGCCCACGACAGCGGAGTACTTAGGATTTCAGTTCAGAAAAGGGGGTGGGGGGCAGGGGGAAAGACCAAAAGTACACAAAAATAAACCACACAACAAAAAAAACGCCAAAGCTTGTAATTTTATTCACGATACACTGAATATTTCGGACGACTCCACGTTATTAAATTTTGTAATGTAATTATTTCATTAATTTCTTTAGAGAAATTGCAAAATGGCTCATCTTCGCTTTGAGAACATACATCGAAGTCGCGTAGCGTTCGACACAAATAATCAGCCGAAGATCAGAAACCATTATTGGGTGATGGGCACGGAGTCTGTTTGGTTCTGCCTAGCCGGCCCCCTTTAAACCCCCCCCCCCTTCTGCGTGCGCCAGTAGAGGTGATTGTAGCGAAAAATAAAGAAAAGAAGAGCAGAGTCCGAGCATAGCTCGCCCGCGCGCGGAGTGGAAGACGAGCGCGTCCGCATAGTTGGCCCGCAGCGCCAGCTCCTAGCAGCGCCTGCAGGCAGGAACTGGGCCTCTTGCGAAGGCCGTATGACAGCGCGCGCCGCTCCCTCTCTAGCCCGGCCGTGGTGCAGGACGCTCCAGCTGAAAAGTCAGCTCATGTGATAATCGCCGGCTAATCCAACTTACATCGATGCGCAGAAAGAGGGTAAGGTGACAAGAGGGTTGCAGTAGGGACGTTCCAGGACGCAAGCTGGAAGCAGTCATGAGGCAAGCGAGCGCAAATTTGAGGCGGTTTTAAACGATGTCTTAAATGAAGATACGGCAGGGACTAGCGACCACGCTGGTGAAAGGGGTCGATGACATGCGCACCACTTCTCAGGTACAGGTAGCGATATGTACGATACCGGTGCATAACGGCAACCTGCAAAGAGCGGTTGTCAACGCAAACCAATAGATACGGTGGATAGGTCAAGAGAAAGGCTTTGAGGTGGTGGAAATACACAGAGAGGTGCACAGAAGGGGTGGGTTTCAACGAGATAAAATTCACTTTGATGGGCGGCTAGGTCATGAGGTGGGTTGGCGACTTGCAGGACGCGCAGTAGCTTTTTCGAGGGGCACGCGGGCCCTTTGGGGGGGGGGGGGGGGAGAAGGGCAGGATAGCTAGTAACGAGGAAAACAACCAGGGAGACACTTTGATAGGTGGTATGGACAAATACGATTCCAAAGTGGCACCAATGTCTAAGACTGGGAGAGTCCGGGGCAGAAATAGACGAAGCCACGAGGGCCGAGCCAATTCAGACGTAGGGAATATAGGGGAGACCCGCTCAAGTTTGCCCGGCGACGCCAGCGCTTGCCTTTCCCCTGCCAGAAAAAGCGCACAACAGTAGAGTCTTCCGACCCTTCCGCTCCCTTTGGCTTCCACGCATTTGCGAAGCACGCGCTGCACGATAAACGTCCCTCGTTCCGCGATGTTACCCCCAACAGAAAAGGGGGTGACATTGCTGCGTCGTCAACTGTCGCAATAACCATGCAACACGAAGAATCGACTCCAACAGTGAAATTCGACCGATATCCGACAAACCGATGGTACGAAACAGCAGACGACAGAAATGGATTAAATGCAAGTGCGCCGAAAAAAAAGTATGTAAACAATTTTTTCATACATTGTGCACGCGCACAATGCATTCAAAAAACGGGTGCTAATTCTGCGTCAACACCGTTCCTCTAACCCATCGAGTCACTGGGAGATGCACGTCCCCCATCTTAAAAGTATAAATTTTCAACGCCCGTCTTTAGAGCACTGTAAAAAAATAGCGAAGAAATATTTTATGCTGCTACTATTATTCGATATTGTATTGGGGACGCAGT